>SJJU01002107.1:0-17061 GCA_012932125.1 Conopomorpha cramerella | reverse complement strand
ACACTGACCTGCCTGCTGGCGGCGCTTGGTGGGTCCGAGGGGCCCGGAGGCGGGGTGCGGGGGCGGGACACACTGAGACACTGACCTGCCTGCTGGCGCCGCTTGGTGGGTCCGAGGGGCCCGGAGGCGGGGTGCGGGGGCGGGACACACTGAGACACTGACCTGCCTGCTGGCGCCGCTTGGTGGGTCCGAGGGGCCCGGAGGCGGGGTGCGGGGGGGGGACACACTGAGACACTGACCTGCCTGCTGGCGCCGCTTGGTGGGTCCGAGGGGCCCGGAGGCGGGGTGCGGGGGGGGGACACACTGAGACACTGACCTGCCTGCTGGCGCCGCTTGGTGGGTCCGAGGGGCCCGGAGGCGGGGTGCGGGAAGGGGCGGTGCGTGTGCGCGTGGTGCACGGCGCGCAGCAGCTGGTGCAGGGAGTGCTCCAGCACGTGGTCGTGGTCCGGCTTGCTGCCCGACACCGCCGCGCCGCCCTCGCTCTGACGAACAACATGCACTTTCATATAGAGGAGCGATCACACTGATCTATTCATTGTGTCATAATTACTAGTGTTGCAACGGATATCCGGCCACTGTCTGGAATCCGGCTTATCCGGTCACTGTCCGGAATCCGGCTTATCCGGCCGATTTTCCACTATCCGGCGGATGGCCGGATGTCGGTCTATAATCGGAGATATCCGGAGTCCAGCCTGACGTACAGTACCAAGCTATTAGTGTTTTTTTAACACTAAAAAAACCATATGGGCACAAAAACACATAAAAAACCATATGGGCAATTTTTGCTTTAGCAAAGCCAATTTGAAATATACAGAAAAATACAAGGTATGAAATTGCGTCTCTACCTACCGGCTCCTTTTGCCGTACTAGTGTATCGCCGCGGCACACTTGCGCTCCAACACGTCTGTTTGTGCAAATTAGAATCATACCTACGTAGCAGGACACCGACCGGATATCCGGTATCCGGAAAAATCACTATCCGTTGCAACACGAATAATTAGTATTCTCATAAAGTATATTTTCATTATTTTATTACGTTTTCAGGGTAGATTTTTAACCCCGAAAAATCGCTCATTTGCTGCAACAACGCGTTAATTCACAATGTTTTGTTATTGTGAAAAGAGTCCTTAGTAATGGCAATAAGATTGTTATTTGAACAGTGTTTGAAATATCGCGTTGTTACAGCAAATGAGCGAAATATTAAAATAGCTATTGTATACGTCACTTTGGAAACTGCTTTTCTTATCCAAAAACAACTGAGAAGTAACTTTCTACATCTTCAGAAGCGGCTAAAATGCTTTTTATGTTTAGATTGTCTGCTTAGATCAGTAAAACATTTATTTACGGTTATGTTTCTATTTTATGTAGTATGTAGTATAACTTGTTAGGGTACGATGGGACTGACATAGTCACTGTGTATACTAAAGTCCCTAAAATAAATAAGATTAAAAAAAAACTACATATACACAACTGTGAATTCAACTTGCTAGTTGGATACCACAAACTACAAACACACCTTCACATTACTATTGTTGTTGTTCTGTCCGTTATTGTGGCAGAGTCCGATTAGGAGCTGTATGCCGGGCAGCACGGTGGCCATGATCTGGTTGCCGACCACGATGTGGGGTATGGCGGCGTCCAGCGTCACGGCCTCGGCGGCGAGGCGCGCGAACAGCTCCTTGCAGAACAGCACGTTCTGTGCCGCCTCCAGCTTCTGCTGCCAGTGGAGCTCCGCGCCCTCCCCCGACACGGACGAGGGACAACTCACCGCCGACGAGTTCAGGCACGCTGTTACTACGTCCACTTGTTCTGTACACCAAGTTAAAAAATATAGAAAAAAAAAAACCAAACTCTGGTCAAAGGCTTGTTCATAGTGATAAAAAAAAGTTAAATAATAGCGGTCGTTATTTTGTTCCCAGACCCAATCAAACTTCACTAACATATTTATTTCTTAATGGGGAATTTTCAGGGCTCCTGTTTCTCTTAGTTATGACAGATGGCATTGGCATGGGGTATTGAAGGCGACAACACTTGGCTACATGTTACAAAAGCGTTCTGAAGTCTAAATACTTACTTACTTAAGTCCTATGGTACCCCAGTGGTACAAAGGGACTTTACAAGATGGCGCCACGCCGTCCTGTCCTCTGCGACTGCTCTGGCATCGGACCAGCTCAGCCCTCGCGCTCTCAGCTCGCCGTCGACGGTGCGCCGCCACGTGTGCACGGGGCGTCCAGGTCTGCGTCGACCTCCCCCAGGCTGCCATTCGAACGCGATGCTCGCCTTGTTGGATTTCCCTCTTCGGATCGTGTGACCAATCCATCGCCATTTGCGTTGTGCAATCTCCTCCCCAATAGGGATTTGACCGCACTGTGCCCATAGGTCCTCGTTCCGTATCGTGTTCGGCCAGAATACGCGGAGGATCGACCTCAGGGATTTATTCACGAACACTTGTAATTTGTTCGTGAGACCCTTTGTCACTCTCCACGTCTCACAGCCGAAGAGTAGAACCGATTTGACGATGGAATTGAAGAGGGAAATCTTGATGCGCCGCTTGAGGACTTTGGACTCCCACACCGGTCTCAACTGAGCAAAGGCTGCCTTCGCTCTGTTCATCCTTGCTGCGATGTCTTCGTCTGTTCCCCCATGTCTGGTTATAGTGCTTCCAAGGTAAACAAACCGGGTGACCGTCTGCAAGCTGTCACCCTGGAGCACGATTGGGTCGGTGTTTGCAGACTTCACCCTCATATCGACGGTTTTGCGCCTATTGATTCGCAGACCCATTTTTTCTGAAGCCACGCGAAGGTCTTCTAGCTTCTCTTCCGACTGGGCTAAAGTAGGCGAAATCAGGACGATGTCGTCGGCATAGTCGAGGTCTTCCATTATACCCGAGCCCCATTTGATGCCTCTTGAGGATGATGTCACTTCACGCATTATGTCGTCCAGTAAAAGAATAAACAAGAGAGGAGACAGAAGGCAACCCTGTTTAACACCGGCGCTGATTCTGATGGGTGCTCCCAGCTCCTTATCGTGCACCACTCTGCAAGTACTGCCTTCGTACAGGGCGCGGATTATGGCGATGATCTTGGCTGGGATACCTCTGCGTTTTAGGCTAGACCATAGTGCGCTCCACTTCACAGTGTCGAAGGCTTTCTCAAAATCAACAAACACGAGGTACAGTTCGGATTGCCATTCGACACTTTGTTCTATGAGAATGCGCAACGTATTGGTGTGGTCAGCACAAGAGCGACCAGGGCGGAATCCAGCTTGCTCGTCACGAAGTGTGTCCGTTACTTTTTCCATTATGCGGTTGAGCAGTATCTTCGCTAGTACCTTTGCGGCAGCAGGTAACAAGGTAATGCCGCGCCAGTTGTCGCATACGGATAGATCCCCCTTCTTTGGAACTTTCACTAGAAGGCCTTGTTTCCATTCAGCGGGTACAAGTCCAGTTTCCCAAATCCGGGATAAAAGGGGGTAGAGTAACGACGCAGAGGTTGGGGCGTCCGCTTTCAACATGTCCACGTGAATATTGTCAACCCCGGGTGCTTTTCCTGCCTTCAACTGCTTTAGCACGTTGACAATTTCGTTGAAGGTCGGTGGGGTGGTGGGAATATCCAGCAGGTTCATGTTACCGTCATTGTTCGAATCGGTGCCAGCATCATCCTGGAGTCGGACCAGAAGAGAGGAGAAGTGCTCTGTCCATCTTGACAGTTGCTCTCTGGAGGTGCACAGGAGTCTGCCACTGCTGTCTTTGAGCGGCTTTCTTGACACATTCCTGCCCCGGCCGCTGAGACGCCGAGCGATGTTGTACAGTTCACGCGTGTCACGGCGATTTGCAGCGGTGTTCGCACGGTCGGCCAATTCATCCGTCGCTCTTCTGCGGTCGCGCCGGGCGAGCCTCCTGATTTTGGAGCGCATTGCGGTGTAACGTTCCTGTAGCACCTCAATATCAGGCGCCGAAGATGTAAGCATCCTGGCCTTGGTGTCACGCCTATCTTCGATTGCCTGCCACAACTCAGACGACATCCACTCCTCCTTACTCCGGCTAGCGTAACCGAGCACCTCCTCTCCAGCTCTGATGTAAGCAGACCGGATGCGCACCCAAGTTTCCTGGATTTGTTCGTCTTCAAGTTCCTCCAGCAGCTCGAACTGGTTCCGAAGAGACAGGCAAAACTCACTCCTACAGTCGGGGTCCTTGAGCTTCCTGGTATCGAAACTTCTGGCGGTTCTGTTTGACGTTTTCCGTGGCGTATTCAACTTGAGTCGCACCTCAGCCAGCACAAGGTGGTGGTCGCTGTCCACATCGGCTCCACGGCGGGTACGAACATCCAACATTGAAGATCTCCAAGCGCGGCTGATCGCAACATGGTCTATTTGGTTACGTGTTACACCGTCGGGGGATATCCAAGTGACTTTATGACACTCCTTATGTCGGAATAGCGTACCGCCGATTACGAGGCCTTGAGATGAGCATAGTTCCCCGAAGAGTTCTCCGTTCTCGTTTATTTCTCCGGTTGCGCCGAAAGAGCCCATGTAATGTTCACGGTTGGAACAGTCTGTGCCCATCTTAGCATTCATGTCGCCCATTACGATGACGATGTCCTGCCGACGCACATTACTAAGCGTCTGCTCCAACTGGCCGTAGAAACGAAGAAGTCTAAATTATTTCTCACCCAAATAATAAAAAACGCACTAAAAATATAACTGAACAGAAGTCCCCCTGGATATCTACTAGCGACATCTAGATAAGTTACTTTTGGAGTTTAAAAAAAGAAATATTCAGCGCTTTAACGCGCCACAAGCTCTGTACTGTAGCCCTAGCAAGCGCGTCAAGGAAGACACGACATATAACAAATGCGCGCTGTGATTGGCTGCTATGTCACACATCGTACGACTTAGCTTGTATCATCCAATCGCAGTGCCTGATATGTCATGTCTTTCTTGGAGCGCTTTGCTAGGGAGGCTGGAGTCTTAAAGCCCTATATATGACGGGCCTGTTGGTGTAGTGGTCAGCATGTCTGCCTCTGATCCGTAGGGTCGTGGGTTCGATTCCCATCGCTGACAGGTGCTTAGGTGATAAGCTTTTAAGCACTTGTTGGATGTGTCTGGGTGTTTTATTTATATAAGTATACATTTAAATGAAAAAAAAAAAATAGTATATAAGTAAATATATTTCGTTGTCTGATTTCCATAACACAAGTGCTTTAGCTACTTAACATGGGATGAAGGCAATGTGTGTGTTGTTGTAAAATATTTATATTTATTTATTTATATATCCGTGGCGCTGTGAGCATATATAGTAGTACCTGGGCGGCCGAGCTTCGCTCGAAGTAAAAAAAATCGATTTTTTTCCTTCGATTTTTTCATAACCCCATCTCTAGTTACTTCAAAACCAAAACGTCCCCCGCACCATCCTACGTATAGCATAGTATTACTACGCGGCAATAGATGTCAGTAAGAGTCGTATTAACAATTTGAGCAATTTTTCATGCCCGAAAACACGGTTGGAAAGATGTTTTCTAAAAATTAAACCTAGCTAGATCGATTTACCGTCCCCAAATCCCTCTACATACCAAATTTCATGAAAATCGATGCAGCCGTTTCCGAGATTCCAATTATATATATATATACAAGAATTGCTCGTTTAAAGATAATTAATAGGTGTGTGTGTGTGTGTGTGACCTTTCTGGCAGACGACGGTGATGAAGGCGACGCCCTGCAGCTCGGGCGGCACGGTGACGCGCAGCGCGGAGGGCGCGGCGGGGGGCGCGCCGCTGCTCGCCGCCATCAGGCTCATCTGCGCCACGATGCTCTCCTCGGGGGCCTTCGTCACCTGTCACCACACACGCGACATCGCGCCTCTTACTTCTTTACCAACACACACAAAAGTGAATGCGGCAAACACTCATTACTCAATAAGTTTATTGCGTTCCACAATGGTAGGTATAAAAGTGTGTTACATATATGGATTGTATCAAGCATTGTAGATCCTTGTTCAAATTCATTTTCCTTAAGATATGTTAATTAATTACAATGTACATTAAGGAGTTAAATAAAATATTTTATTACTTATTAATTATCCTGTAGGACACAGCAATTTTTATAGTAAAAACTTAAACATATAAATTAATGTAGCACACAAATGACTTGTTGCTACACAACTGTCAGTTGATATTTTGGCATCTGAAATGTTTTTGCCAAGCCCTAGAAGGCTAGGCCGTAGGTATGTACTAGAATTGAAACTAGTCTCAACATGTTTTGTGTCTATCTGCCACCGCCGCATGAATAGTGAGTGAGTGAATATCCTTTATTAAAAACTAGTGGTCGCATTTTCAACCAAATCGGCTCAGTCGTTCTTGAGTTATAAATAGTGAAACTAACACAACTTTCTTTTATATATCTACATAGATAATTTAATGAAACAACACCAAAGTAAAAATACTATATAAATAATGACATTTTGTTTGCATACAGAATAAAAGAAATAGTTAAACCTTGATTAAACCAGCTGTTGTAATCTTGTCGAACTATATTATGTATTAAGCAGATTCAATGTTGATTTTTCTCTTCTTTTTTTATATGTAATAGTAACATTGATTTTTTTAACACTTATTTTACATTTCCTATGTATAAACATACTTTTAACATACACTATTGTATTGGTCTAGTACTGTAAGGATAGTGTTATAAAGTGGATAAAGAAATAAATAAATAAAGAAAAAAAAAATAAACAAATAAATGAATACCTCAAAAACTCCAGTCTGTGTAAACTTCGATCCGGCTGTCCTATAGCTCAGGTCTCCCACAATGGTATTTGAAACTTTCTTAAGCCTCCAGTTCTGCCTAAGACGTAACAAATCTATGTGGAAGTCGGGCATGTTGCGGGACGTGCGCATAGTCTCACTGGCTTTGAGGCGCTCCACGCCTGTCAATAACACTGCAGCTGCTGCTCCCAGAGCTTTCTTTCTTCCATACACTTGTACCATTAACTTGCTGTCAACCTGCTCGGGTTGTATGGGATCTAGGACCTGGAAATGTACGTAATTCAAGTTATTAATAAAATATATTAGGGTCAAGCCGGGTAACAATTGGATTTTAAATAAACACCTTATATTTATAACTAGTGGACGCCCTGCGATTACATTTGCGTAGTTTAGTAGTACCTGCATCCCAAATTTCAAGTGTCAAACTTGAGCAGTTTAGATTTTTCATACAAAAGTATTCTCCCGTTAAATCCCGTTCCCGTGGAAATTTCTGGAATTCCTTTCTTAGTGCACCCCTACGGTACCTAAGCTACGTCTGTTCCAAATTTCAAGTGCCTAAGTTTAGCTGTTTGGGCTGTGCATTGATACGTCGGTCAGTCAGTCAGCTTTTCCTTTTATATATTTATATTTAGGATTTACAGACAGCCCGCTGTGCAGAGCATGCATAGAGGTAATGGAGACACCGGAACACATCCTAATATAAACATATAATATATAATGGAGTGCCAGGACGTTACGAAAGATACTGGATGACCCAGACAATCCCTGCTCAAATGCAGATCGTCAAAGACACAAAGGGTTTGAGGAGCTGGGGTGGTAGGAGTAGTGCCACCTAAAACACACACGGCACAGCAGAGATGTTATAATACAACTGGCAACAATACTTCAGGTATTTCATATACAGCTTGTTTCTTTTTTAAGCGAATTAAAACTGCGATATGATCACCCCTGTCACATTGGGTTAAATACACTTAAACCATGGGCATTTGCTTAACAAGTGCCAAAAATAATAATACATGTTTGTATATAATTGCATAGCTTCCCACTTGTGTATATTTGTTGGAGAGTCACTGCACCAAATTAATGAACATTGATAATAAATTATTTTGCAGAATTAGGTTATTTTTCATAACAGTGGAAATCATAGTAGAATATCAGATTTAATTCTACATCTGTGAAGTTTTGACTATTAAGTAAACAGTTGTTGTGCTTGTCCTATGGAAGCCTACAGGGTATTCATAAGCTAACAACACAACTTGGCTTCACTCCAAGTAACTGTACTGTACAACTCATTATCAATGCTCCCACACATTAAATGTATGGAATAATGTACAAGTAATAAAGTAAAAAAATACTAACTACTAACCATGTATCTTTTTTCCTTGGCAATGCTCAGTACATCAGCGAGCACACCCACTTCAGTTAGTGCACTCTTCAACTTGTTCCTCACAGAGTCCCATGGCCATAAGCTGGACTGGTAACCTGGTTCTTTACTCTCTTCCTCAGTTTTGCCGTCACCACTGCTCTCACCTTCCTTTTTTACCACACCTGTATAGTCATCTTCAGTCTTAGAGAAGTCGATTTTTTGAGCTAGTCTGGCCAGATTCTCCGACATGGACAAGGGCCTGGTGATGGAAAGTTATGTTATATGAATATTCATATTGGTTTTACTAAGAAAAATACAATAAAAACAATTACTTACGCCTGATATATTTCCTGGCCATCGTACGTGATTTCTTGAATCTGATTTTCTATGGGAGCCTCGATATAGATATTGACGGAATTTGAAGAGTTCGCCATCTCTGTGGCTTATAATTATTATTAGAATACAAAATTATGTTGGTTTTAATTATTTATCCTTAAAATATACAGAAAAACATTGCAATACACAAGCGGAACGACGACGCCAAACTCATTTTGACAACATTTTGACGTTTGTGACATTGACACTTGCGTTTTTAGCAGGCCGGTCTTTTTTTATTTGCAGACATAAATTACTTAGCATAAGCATAGAACCGTTCTGCCAAACAGATATTTCTTCAACTATGTACACTCGTTTTTGCAATTTGAAGCATATGAGTTCATTTGTTTTAAAAATATAAATACTTGATCGTCTGTTATTTTGTACTTCCTATCTTGCTCAAGTAAGTTATAAGGATTTTTCAAATCTAATAACACAGTTAAACTGCTCACAAACACAGTTAAAGGCTCTGAACGGATCGCTGACCCTAGCCTCCCTCCTTAATCGTGGTTTACCTCAAGGAGCCATTATTGTTCACCTAGATAGACCATGGGCATTTTTCTTTTCACGTGAGTAAACCTTGGTGGATTAAGGCGGAGGCTGATTTAACCTTGGATTACCTAGCTATTGGCCCTTGTTTGTCTCCCTTTGGGTGAGGGGTTTAGTACCCGAGTAGGGGCACCTGAAGAAGCTGAGAAGAAACCCCTCGGCCAGTTTGTTGCGGGAGACTGGCCGGCCCAAGAGGGACCGCTGTCCCGGGCTCGCTTTTGAGCCCTCAGACAAGCTGGCGTATAAGGCGTCCTAAAGGGGTCCTTGGGGTCAAGGGTGTCGGAGTGGAGTTCCCGGCACCTGCTTATCCTATAACTGCAGCCGGCGAAAGAGGTAGCTGGGGCAGACACACCACCGACTGCCCCAAGCAGGAATTCGAAGCCGGTGGGTCCTGACCCCAATTCCTTCGGGTACTCCCGGGACCCGGCCTGAGGTCATCCGTTTAGTCGGTAAGAGTCCGACACTACCCCATTCGCTGTCATGACAAAAAAATGGACCTTGTTTGTCTGTAGAATTTGGATATAGCCATGAACCAATTGAAAAATAATTGTTCATGGTTCACCCAGTCACAGACCCAGGTGAACTGAAGAGGTAAAGGATAGTTATCTTCTATTTAGTTTGTGAGTATACACACATCAAACGTGTCTAGGGATCAAAAACATTTTTAGCTCTAACAAAATGTAATTTATTTAAATCAATTCTAATCTTCTGGATTGGTCTCCTACCTAATTCCCCATGCCTGTATTAATGACTTATCACCACATTTTGAATAAATTATGAATTAATTTAGTTTTTGTAAAATATATTCTTGATTACAATCTTCTAAAATGTACTTGATCCCTAGACACTTTTGATGTATGTATATACGTATATATATCCATTAGGATTTCTACGTGCAGAATTTTGGGACGTTAACCAATTAAACCAATCCTGTTAAGTTTTATCATTTATTGACTCTATTTATATATATTTACATCTACTTAACTAGCATCTGAAATCCAGTCTTCTTTTTACATAATAACTTACCATGATCCTATATAAATTCGTTCCTTCAGACATTAAATTCGTGATATCAAATGTACCTAATAGGTACAAATTTTCTTATACAATTTCAAACTTATAATTAATTATAACTATTCTGTATTAACATATAATAACTTCTATTAATTTTAATTGGGACTGGTTTCCTCGAATCCGAAATTCCAGCGAGGGTAGACCTCCAACAATGTGGTCCCACAATCAGGATAAGACTGCAGGCCGCATTGATGGAGAAAGGCACAAGACCGACTGGTGCGGCGGCGCGCCTTCGAGGAGCCCTATGTCCAGCAGTAGACTTCAGAAGGCTGACATGATTATTATGAATTGTAGCTAATTGTTCCTGTTTTCTTTTAAAAGAGCGTCTGTCCAGTTGGTCGGATTCTTGACTTGTAACCGGGAGGTCGCGGTTTCGTGTCCGGCTACTGGACGTGTATCAATGGGACTCTTTTTCAAAGCCTATGTACGCAACGCAACGCTCGCACAGTGAAGGACAACATCGTGATGAAACCCGCAAAGCACAAGGTGTGTGAACCCTATAACGGCGATGGGCTCACTCACGTTGGGTTAAATACGCTTGGTGAACCGTGGGCAATTTGCTTTAGCAAGTGCCTCTGCCTACCTGGCTTTGGGATTAAAAGGCGTGAAGTGTATTTTTTTTCTTTTAACCTTAGTCAATTCCCTTACCTAGGTTTATAAGACTAAATGTGGATAAAGCAAGGAAATGGCACAATTGAAGACTTTAAAGACATTTACAATAATGACCAAAGACGGCACGGTAACTTTACACCTAGAGTTATTATTTAAAATAGTTTTAAATAGGTAGGTAGAGCAAATATTTTGTCTATTCGCAAGAATAGAAAGAGGGTATCATAACATGATTCAGGGGATTTTAAGCTGTAGGTTTAGACTCTTTTTGCAGGACCGGTGCTAACGGTACCATATTGTAAACAAAAAGCACTCAGAGGCTTAAGATAAACTATAGCTTATTATCTATAGTCAATCAATACATAGTATGAAACAAATTTAATTAATAGATAAAGTGTTACCATATCTCTCTCTCTTTAACGGGTATCGGCGGAATACCAGCGCGGCAGGTAACTGTGGCATTATGCTGAGTCGAGATCCTTTTGCTGGCTTGAGGGCTGCCACACGCTCAGTAGATTATAGATAGACATTTATTTAGTTCACATGGAAAACGAAATACACATTACAAGAAATTAAATAACAATAAGACGCAAGTATAATATTGTGTGCCGTGCTTCATGCGAAGAAAATAGGCTTCGACTCAGCTTGATGTCACAGTTACCTGCGACGCTGGTATTTTGTCGACACCCGACAGATGACAGAATGGCGCAACCATCACTTTCCTTTCATGTGGTTACTATGCACATGCAGTAGTTGCTCGGTTCGAATTGGTACGCTTTTGATTGCATTGTTCTTATCTTGTGAGTGTGTATTTTTTTAAATTGTTTAATGTATTTAAATACAAGTAGCATAAAGTATCTTCGGATCGCACGATCACAATAGTCCATAGTCCATCTGCCGCTATGGGGAATTTTCAAACTCCAAAAGTTTCTTATCTAGATGTCGCTAGTAGATATCCAGGCGGACTTCTGTCAGTTATATTTTAGTGCGTTTTTTTTATTATTTGGGCGAGTTATTTAGACTTCAGACACTTTTGTAACATGTAGAGAAACAATTAAAAAAAATACAGTCGCCTTCAATACGGACTGCTTGAAGTTAGTAATTTCGTTGACATTTGTCCCCCTAATACAACTAGCGCCATCTGTCATAACTAAGAGAAACAGGGGCCCTGAAAATTCCCCATTCTGAGTTGTATATGTATTGTGTACAAAGAATGGATAGTTTATTTCGCAATAGCAACAATGACATTTCCGGCGAGGCGCGCTGGCCAGGCGATGTATCATCTCAGGTACTTGAGCAGCCTGGTGAGGGCGGCGACGGGGCGCTGGGCGGGCGGCGCCTGCGTGCGCTTGTTGCGCCCGCCCGCCTCCGGCACCGTGCCGCGCTTGCCGCGCCCGAACGGCCGAGCGCCGTTCGTTGACAGGAAGTAGTTGCCCAGGGCGCTGTCAATAAATAGGTATAATAAAAGTTAGTAACATATAGTGGACGCAAACCGTATGGTTCGCGTAAATGGCAAATCCACCTGAATGTTGGATGGATGACGTTTTGCCGTTCTCCTGGTTGTTCTATTGTAAAAAAAAACGCGATGGGGGTATTAGGTTATGGAACTCCGTTCTTTTTTCTCAACTTTCATTAGTTCACCATCACCACACGGCTTGTGACACTGATGATAAAAAGGGGTCGTCAATGTGCCTGTGTTATTACACTAGAATATCGCACGTAACCAATAATTTACATACCCCCTTAGCAATAAACGCGTTGTCACTTATACAACGGTTATTACAGGTCTACTTGAACTGGTTATTCCGTATTTGACATACAACTGACAAGTTGAGCTTTGTGTCTCTTCCAAATAGCAATTCCGACATTATGAGTAATGTTAAGGGCATTTAAAGTTAATGTTTTTTAAGTAGGTTAAAAGTAGAGAGGATAAAAAGTCGTCCTATACAAACTCTGTCAACGGATGTTCTTTTTGTGAATAGGGGCATTGACGCCTGATGAAGTACATTTAACAGGGTCCACAAAAACAGTTACCGTCGGCTTCACATGGCATTTCCGGCTCACCCTGTAGGTGATCATGTTAAAAAAAACGAGTGATAAACAGTCACTTGAGTAGATAAGTACGTCTGTAATTAAATCAAATAAGTACGTACTTATTTAAGTTGTATTTGTAGAGTATTTGTAATCGTGAGTTCGTGATATTATTTAAGTTTAATTGGCCACGGAACTTCTTTTTGCAGTGAGGTAAAAACTGTATTATCTGCTGGTAAAGGTCGCCGAGCACTGCGCCCATCGAGTGTGTTCATTGTTATGACCTTGCAGTAATATTACTAAAGGTATTTTTTTACCATTACTCTGTTTTTGATATAACTGGTACTCGGTGTAAGTGTACCTACTACTTGTTAGGTTAAATACCTCCTTATTAACCCATTAGCACCCAATGTTCACGGAGACTGACAAGTTATTTGAAACTCTATTACTTGAGTGAAACTCTATTACTAGTGAGCGTCTGTGGTCCAGTTGGTCGGATACTTGACTTGTAACCGAGAGGTCACGGGTTCGAGTCCGGCTACTGCACGTGTACCAATGGGACTATTTTTCAGAGCGTATGTACGCAACGCAACGCTCGTACGGTGAAGGACAACATCGTGATGAAACCCGCACAACCACAAGGTGTGTGAACCCTATAACGGCGATGGGCTTCACCCCCTGTCACGTTGGTTTAAATACGCTTGGTGAACCGTGGGCATTTGCTTTAGCAAGTGCCTCTGCCTACCCCGCTTTTGGATTAAAAGGCGTGAAGTGTATATTATTTATTTTATATTATGTTAGATATTAGTATGAAAGTCATATTTTATTGTTAAGTAAGCCTTGGCGACATTTGAAATATTTGGTTCTCCCGGTTCTGGTGGGCAGTCATCATCATCAGCCCATACTGTCCCATGCTGGACATAGCCAGTAAAAGAAATTAATTCGAACCGGGGACGATTACTTTTGTTTTAAAGTCATAAATGACGGTCATCAAGCTTTGTGTTATGTTACTGTACATCTGTATGTTATAGCACGTATAAGGATGAAAAAATTTACGATTGAAGAACAAATTAACGATTAATTCCGCAGTATTTTTTTTTCAATAAACATACCAACAAGTAGCTAAGCGAAATGTACCAACGCAAATATGGAAAAACCTTTTTTAATCGGTTCCAGTTACAGTAAAGTTATAAACGAGCGATAGCAAGACGTAGGTAGTTAGTTACATATTTAGTGAATAATTTCCCACTGAACGGCTACATTTTGGTATTGATAAAGGCGATTCGAGACGCTTATTTCTTTAGCTTTAGGAACAAATTTGATACGACAAAATTGCAATAAAAAATCATATCAGAGGAAGATTACGCATGATTTCTCTCTTCTCCCAAAATGTATCGACTCGACTTAGAAAATCGAAATAAGTTAGCTAAAAAAAAATGAACAAAAAATTATTGTTTTTCATTCATCCGTCAATTTACTCCATTCGTCGTGGAGCGTTGCTGGCACTCGAGAACGCGAACGGCCAAACATCTATTCGCGCGTGAAGTATTTCGAAAAAGTTCTGTTATGTCAGCTGCTGCTGGCAACAAAAAAGTGAAAAAAAAAGAACGAAATGCGGGATTTCTTGTTCTTCTTTTAAATTTGTGCAGAAACTGCGGGAATTCGAAATTCAATTTCGGAACAAGGTAAAAAGAGTTCTTTATACCGCAATTCATACATACCAAGGAACAAGAATACGTGTTGTTTAGGCACACATTAGACGATACGTTTTGATCTCAGTTTTACCACAGTCATGAATGTGAATGACGGATTTCCTATCGTCTAATGTAGTGAATGATGTTTGAATTAGTACTAGTAGTCATTTCATAAATCATGACTGATGGAATTGAATGACGCTTGCATGAGCGTCTAATGTCTTCTTTTTACCGCATTTCATACATACCAAGAAACAAGAATACTCTGACAAGAGTAAGCAACACGCCAGTACAGGAGTTAGTAATTTTTCTCCCATACATCTCAAGTTAAGCCGTCACAATGCAATGTTAAATCATTCGCTGCTAAAATTATGAATCAATAATGGGCATGTACGGGAAATCATACAATAGGCAAAGACAATAGTGGGTAACAAAGAAGCTCTGGTGTTAACAGGGTAGAAGGACGCACACCTTTCACTTCGTATTTGTTCGTGATCTTTACAATGAAACCGTTTAAACGTGGGAGCAATCTCATGCAACGTTTTAAACGTAACGCAAGGACTTACGTTAATAACACTATAGATTACTGGCAAGTCTTCAAATTTAGGTATATATCTTAATATATAAAAATTCAGTGTCATGATGTTTGTTCCCAATAAACTCTTCTCCAAGGCTACCGATATTCACAAAAGTTGGCATTTATGTACATATTACTGGACGCCCCGCGGTTTCATTCGCGTTTTTTGGAAAAAATGTCTGTCTGTTTGCCCGCGAATCACGTCAAAACGGCTGGATAGATTTGGTTGATATTTGGCACGCAGATACCTTTAGGCTAATTTTTATCCCGGAATTTATAATATACTTATATTAGCAAAACAACGTTTGACGGGTCAGCTATTTTAAACATAATTGTAATATGAAATCTGGAATACTAGCCTGCGAATGTAGGGTGACCATAATGTTAGTAATGAGTGTATATTATATTTAATCTTCAGAGTTTTATTTATTTTTAAGGCTGACCATAATTTTAGTAATGTAATTTATATTTAATATGTCTGAGATGTAGCAGATTTATTTTTAAGCGTGTTATTTATTTTTAACATTAAAACGTACATTTTATTTTGTCCATTTAGTGTATTCTAACCGCGTTTAAAAGACAACGTAGTTATGTTTTCTAACTCTAGTATCAATTTCAAGTTTGGAACCAGTTATGTTTATCTCTTCTGTTCTGTTATTGGCGTTTCGTTGATAATTTCTGATTTAAGTTATTATTTAAATAGGTAATCGGTACCCATACTACCATTATTATCTTCTATAACCTATGATATCATATGTCATAATATTAATTACATGTAAATAGATCCCTGCGTAGGTAGATCCCTTCATTTATCAGAGATCCAGAATGGTCGATATCGTTTGAAATAACTGATACATACAACGTGCACAGGCACACGCCTGACTCTCAGGAGGGGTGAGCAGAGACGTAAATATAATATCTACATTTATCACGGTTACATATCTGGCCGATTAGACAAGTTTAACTAGCACAACGATTATTTAAATTCTAAATTAATACAATCAATAATATATCTTTACTTTATGTTAAATATTTTATTTTTAACCATTTAATTACGGTGTAATGATTTCACGGGAATTTCGATTCGGTGAAATGTAACTAGTTGTAAGTAGTAGTTTAATGTTCCAGAGAAATGTAGTGTACCTATTTAATTATCATTGTAATGTGTGTACAGAAAATAATCTATATATGTATATAAAAATGAATTGCTGTTCGTTACTCTCGCCAAAATTCGATGTAAGTATTTGGCTAATTTTGGTCTTGAATTATTCGTGGAAGTCCAGGAAAGGGTTAAAAGGTGTATTTCTTCTAAAACAATATGTACAAATCTTCCTCTGGCAAAAGAAATGTTTGCCGGGACAGCTAGTACATAATGTTATGTAGATTAAGTACCTACCTATAGTAAAACGTGCAATTGCCGTGTCTAATTCAGATAGCGATGCAAAATATTTTGTTGTAGGAGAATAAATCAGCCTCTTATTGTCGTGGAATCGTAATGATATGCACCCACACTGTTTCCGGTGAACAGACAAATACAATATTTTGGTATAATGTAATAAATTCCACCAGCAATAACAATTCCGGCCCGATGTCGTGCTATTCACATTTATTTATGACTGTACTTATTTGACGTTCCACAGAGACAACTTTGGTGCTCGTCTCTACATTTAGCAAACATTACTTTTACTAAAATATCAACAAAAAATACGTAGTTCTATGTATAACGCGCAGGTACACTTATCCTATTTATAAATTTTTGTCTGTAATTCAAATCTGTACAGGCCTTTTGAACTGAAACTCTACAGTTCCTTCATCCGCATAAGTCGCCTATTGTTAAACATCCAGTGCTTATTATTTAAGCATAAACATTAAAGTTGTAACATAAAAGCACGTTATTCAGATTTGTCCTACTTTTGTACACACACGTTCAGTGTTTCACACAGAGGCGGCGCTAGTGTAGCGCACCGTCCGAATAGTTCCGGTTTGTTTACATTAGTCATTCGGAAACGCGTCTGTGTGCGTCGA
>SJJU01002106.1:0-53120 GCA_012932125.1 Conopomorpha cramerella | reverse complement strand
GTCCCTATTCAAGAAAGTCGGATCTACAAAAACAAGAACTTGTTCACAGAGAAGATAGTTTTGGATATTAAAACTGAACTACTTGTGTTACATACTTCAAATTTACAACAGCTTATAATCTTTGGTACCTTTACGTGATGTAATATACGTATAAGTTTATAGATCTTAATATCGCCAATTTAACGGTGTAGAAAAATACACTATTACATATTCCTAAAATTGCACTACCAACATTTTTTAAACTTGGGACCGTAAGAACTAAATATGTTGGATGCATATTAATTTTTGACCGACGAAAAAACGGAGGAGGTACTCAATTCGACGCGTACATATATGTTTTTATGTATGATCACGCATAACTCTTTACAGAGTCGTCCGATTGTGATGATTCTTTTTTTAATGGAAAGAACATACCCTGAAGTTGGTCCCACACGAATTTAGAAAAAGATATCCAACTCCAAGGGAACTAAAACAGGGGATGATTGATTGTTCACTCACTCATTGTAATGTAAGACGGAAGGAACAAACGCATAACTTCGTCGTTTATGATGATTCTTATTTTTATAGAAAGAGGATATTTCAAAGGTGGTCCCGTAATAAGGATATCAGGGTTTGATGTCCGACGAGATAAATCGAGAGGAACTTTAAAAAATCGTAGGGGCGAATGGTATTGGTTGAAGTCGGTCCTTTTTGCTTCAAAATTATTATTTATAGGTGTACCGCGCGGTGTTACTCGCATTTTTTCGTTCCTTCGTCAAATAGCTTTTATTCGTTACAAACATCCATCCATACAATTCTTTCCTCTTTATAATATTACTAACCCCCGAAGCAAAAAGAGGGGTGTTATAAGTTTGACGTGTCTGTCTGTCTGTGGCATCATAGCTCCCGAACGAATGAACCGATTTCAATTTAGTTTTTTTGTATTACAGGTGTTTTAAGGACGAGTGTTCTTAGCTATATTTGATTGATATCTGTTCACCCACTCAAAAGTTATGGGGGTTGAAAGTGGGGATGAAAAATGTAACTTGAATGAATGTGTCCAAGTGGGGTATCAAATGAAAGAGCACGACATGTATATTTAGAATCGGTTTATTAAATGAAAATAGGATAATTTGTTCAAAAGTTAAGATGGTTGAAAGTGGTGAAAAAAAGTCTACTCTATACAAATATGTTCCAGTGGGGTATCAAATGAAAGGGCAAGACACGAACATTTTAAATCGCGCTTTTATTAATTTGCAATTTAATTAGTTATAACAAATAGTGCATTAATTTCGACCAAATTTGATTACCATAAAAACGGTTCTAGCGAGTTAATATTAAAAGACATATACCTACTGTGGTGGACATTTTTTTAGATCATTTCAATAGAAATAATTCTTTCATAAATATATTTTTGGTATCTTGAACCGTTTTCGCAGCGCACGCAACGGAATCCCTCAAGGATGAATAATTTCCCCCGTTTTTTTCACATTTTCCATTATTTCTTCGCTCCTAATAGTTGCAGCATTATGTTGTAGTTTAGCTTTATAATATTAGTATAGACTAGCTGTACCGCGCGGTGTTACTAGCATTTTTTCGTTCCCGTGGGAATTTAGGGATAATATTAATATTGTTATATATCTAAAAGCGGTAAAATGATCAATTCAACATAAAAATATTTTTTTCAGAACCAGTAGTTCCTGAGATTAGCGCGTTCAAACAAACAAACTCTTCAGCTTTATAATATTATATTAATATAGATTTATTTTTCCCATAACACAGGTCGATTCCATCAATCAATCAACGTTTTACATTCTATACAACGCACATGAGTGCTTATAAGTAATTGAAGTATACTTTAAAATATGCGCTTGGTAGGCACTTAAGAATACGACAGATAACATACCAGACGTGGGCAACATAACCGGGATAAAAGCAAACGGTCACAGTTTCAAGTAGGTAGGTATATTTAACTCAGGTAGTGTTATAGAATATAATTCCGAAGTAGATGTACCTATGTTAATACGCCGTGTATTTACAGACTGACAGAATGAAGAATTAAAAAAAAAACAATCTGTCAAAGATATGCAACTACTTTATTCTATGATCGTTCGTCTTTGGACTCGCTCTTGTGGGATTTTTTTTAAAGAAAACTTCTTATTTTATACTAGGGTATCCTCTGCACAGACAAGGCGTTCTAAAACGGCTTATCGGTGTCACAGGTGTTGGTGTGAGGTTCTGGCGAGGGCCCAAACGATCCTGAGATTACTTAGCTGCTAGGGTTGGGCACATTACTCTACAAAACACCAGAAACAGCTGGAGGCCATAGGAGGTTTTACTAAGTGAGTGTGTGACAGTATCCTCTGCCTCTCTGCGTTTCCTTAGCGGCGTGCTGTCTATGAGGATTTGCCTCGCGGCAACTAAAAAAGGGGTTCGTGGTGACGTTTCTTACATTAGTTAATTCTGATGGTAAAATCCGATAGAAAATTGTAAGCACCTACTGCGAAAAGCGATATTAATCTTCATATAGACCACGTATATTCATTCCGGAACTTTGGCCGCACGAAACTAGTACAGTCACAGATATAGCTCCGGTTTAAATTGTCAATCTGACCTAACATTACTTTACGTCATCATAGATTGAATGTCTCAGATTATATTGGTGCAAAAGTGAGCCAGCATTGCACAAATTGCTCTAAAACGGAAGCTTTCTGTACTTTATTGCTGGAATTCAGATTGAAAATGTGGTTGAAAGTGCATATATTATCATTAAAATCGCATTTACGGAGAAGAAGCACCTTAATACCTAATATTTTTCTTGGGATGGCTTGGATGGGTATTGTTTATAGAAAACGTGTTAGCGCTGGATAATGCACCTAACTAATACTAGTAGTATAGAAAATTGGAATCCCATACACGTTTCCGAATGACAATTCACCGCAGAATGGAATTATTAAATACGTTATATCATTTAGGGTCCTACTAATAAACGCGGTATAACTATTCCCTAGTTACAGCAAGCTCAACTTAACTTGTCAGTTGTATCTCAAATACGGAATAAGCAGTTTCAATAGAATTGTAACAATTTAGGTTAAGTTACACCGAGTAAGGGTAATAAAAGTAGTAAGGGTGTTATAGTTTTGTTCGAAATAATTCAAAACCGGTGAACGTTTCACCGAATTAACGTTTAGTTATACTGTTCCGAAATAACCTATCACCTTGAGTTATCTAGATCGTTTTAGGTTCATACTGTGGTACCTATTAATAAAGTCAGAACTGCGCTAGTGCACTGCTAGTGTTGGTCTCAAAAACTGGTCAAATGTACCCCAAATAGGGACTTATACAGTCGGTATACGTCAATTAGTTAGTCGACATTTAAAGAATTAAGAATGGAATATACCTCTAATAAGTTGAGCGCCTAAAAATACTAAGTTGAGCAGCAAAATTACTAATTGAGCAGCAAAGTATTTATTAGGTGACGAAATCAGTAATTTTGTCGCTAAGTCAGAATTTTGGTTAGGTTAGACTTTTTTGATGCACGTTTAAATACTATCCATTAAGAATTAAGGGTCTTTCATCGCCGTTTTGTTTTCTGTGACATATCTACTTTGTTACATCCTTATTAAGTTTTGTACAATAAATTTAATTACTCTTTGCACTACTAACATGATCACCTTATTTGCTAAATATGTTTTATAAGTAACATATTATTATGTATCTGCCTATAACTTATAACAATGTAAATATTAAACAAGTAAAATTCCGACAAAGCATAACGTCAATCATTTTAATATAACTTTTTATCTTTTTATAGCTTTCCTTAAGAAATTAGACCGCCCTTATTTGCCACTTATCTTATATCGACCATAAATCAAGCACTTCGGTATTTGATGCATTTTGTTTCTATTTCATTTTCTAGTAACAAGGTACTGAGATTAATAGGTGGGTAGTTACATCAAACAGTATAATTTAATTTACATAACACTGATTTACTGCTTAGTTAGATTAAGTTTCTGATTTATTACTGCACCAGAAACAGTATTTGACCTTATCACGCTCATTGGTCAATACGCTTCCCCATAAGAATAAAAAAGTTTTAATCTTCAGTAGGTAGATATTTTACGTAGGTACATCAACTTACTACAACGACGAAAAATTTTGGAAAGAAGTGGTATTTTGTGAAGGTATTAAATAAAAAAAAAGACAAGCCCTTGAATTAATGAATGTACTTTTTATTGCACACTGAACATTACAATAAATGTAAAAAATTACAATGGAAAGATTGCAAAGGGGCCCTTATCGCTCAGAGCGTTTTTTTTTCAGGGAAACAAATTAATTAATTAAGAAGCTTTGACATTGGCTCTGTATTACTGTTGTTTATTTTTTATTATTATACATTACATATTCTGTATTAATTTTAGTCAATATAGGTATAATAATAGGTATACAATTACTATTAAATCTGATACCAAAGCAACGACATAACAAAATTTCACTAAAAATATTTTCAGTGCTTTTTGCATCAGAAAACAAACAATTTGAAAAACATCTACACTGAACCCAGCTTAGAAGCGACCTTATTTTTCAAGGCACTTTGCTTATTTCATAGAAATGTAGAAAAACAATTTGATGAAATGTTACCTACCTACATAAAACCAGAGCGCACCTCTCTATTACGTGCCTGTAACTCAATTCCCTCTATCTAATAGCTACAAACGAGTGAATAAAAAAAGAAAAAGGTGTCAAAGCTCACTCGTGTCTGAAATCAATTAATACCCTCGTGAAACAGGGGTGTGTGGTCAAGCGCGGAGAATAGCGGGGCCGCCGCGACCCTGGGGGTACCATCTCAGTATGCACTTCATATTACTAGGTATCTACTCTAGTGCCTAGTACGAGGTCCTATAGGTATGATTACGGTGGCTCAGGTTATGGACATCGCTTTCATCTGACTAGATATACGTAAGTCGAACGGTAAGGAATGTGAATGTAGAATTTTCTATACATACGTGTTGGTAAGTTGGAAAATGTAGAGACACAATTTTCAATAAAAAAAATTGAAACCGTTTGATTCTTATAGGAACATGGTATCCTAATTAAGAGCCACGAGAAATAACTGAGGATAGAATTATTATACTTTATTTTTAGCCGTTTGGGGACGGCGAATAGAACACATCATAAGAATGTCGACTGGATTCAGTCGTAAGAGGCGCCCGAGGGAACCCTCCAGAGGACAGGCAGTAGCGATCTATGTGAGTTAAACCACAATACCACTTGCGATCGTCAACCCGCCTGTCAAGTGTGGCGAATTTTGGCATTTCCTCCTAAATGATCATTGGAGGATCGCCTCGTCCAGCAGTGGACGCATGTGGATGATAATTTATATCTACTTTTCGTATCCCGAACACCTCTTAAGTCGTATTTCATGTTGCTCTATGTATTGTATAGCGCCTAAATTAAATAACTTTTTAATGAGCAAAAAGTTCTCACGGAATCGTAATTACGCCTCTGTTGAGTGCATTGTGTGGGCGCTACTGCCATAGGTGTCTCTATTGATCGGACGCCGCGAGATGTTGGAAAAATACATTTCGGACATGCAACCTATCACAGTTTCCTTTAGTATGAACTTCTGAGTCGTTGAAAATACACACTGTAAAAGACCAGCTTATGTAAAAGCTGATATTTTGGACTTCCTGTGGTCTGCGTCGGTAGAGACCCGTACGTGTGATCATGACCCATATTCTGTAGGAGAGTAGGTGTAGTTTGCAATTCTGCACTCGGGATTGGCATTTGTTGTTTTTGTGAATTCACCGGATGAAATCCAGCAGGAAGTTTTTGTTAATTATTTGAGTCCAGCTGGTCGGTAACTTTTGTGTTATTCTAGTGAAATCTACATATATAACGCGGTACAAACGCATTTTGAAGACGCTACATTCTTAGTTATAAATAAGTGCTAAATGTAGAGACACTTACGTCTAATTAGTCTTATTCGTTAAAAATTTAAAATTACCACTTACCTACATTGCTTCAAACAGACGCTTTAAAAGGATACTTTTTTATCGTTTATTCACTAAACTTACAAAGTATTGTAGATATATAATTAATTCCGCCAAACTGCAGAATAGTTTGTTGACAGATGATCATTCGTTTAATATAATAAAATTAGCTACTAGGATAAGGAATATTCGTCAACACTTCTATGATTTGTTCATATTATTATACGTACCTACGGATCCCGATTGAGATTAGGCCAATGGACTATTGTGAGATTTTTCGTAAATGATTCATCATTTGTGTACGTACTTTATCATACAAAGTTGGACATTTCTATTCAAGACGTAACGTTCTACAGAATATTTTAAATCAAAGTATGTATTGTGATGACGCCACCTTGCGTGGCTAAGGGCAAAGTAATTGAAAGAGATCCCGTTTCGATTCCAGCACTTATTCCTTCACATTTGTTAAGGTAACTGGCTTACTTATATTATAATGATGTACCCTACTTACCTTATGTAGTTATATGCCCTTTAGTTTTATAATAAAGTAGCGGAGCCAACTTTTTCGTCGTTATTGGAATTAATTAAATTTTCCACGCATTGTTTTTTCATTTCTTTTGCAACAAAAAACGAATTAGCGAAATTGGTCCAGCCGTTCTCTCATGATACCGAGTCCAAGGGATATTTTTTTATTAGAATAATATATTATTATAAAATATATTTGGTGTCCGCCTACATTTACTATCTAGTTAATGGAAACGTTAAAATTCAACGTCATAGAGTATTGTATTACAGATAATGTGGCTTGGACTTGAACAGTTGCCAAATGTAAAAATTATCGGAAATTATCTGGATATCAATTAACATGTTAAAACCAATGAACAAACAGACATACCTATACTAACGTATATAACTCCTAGAGTAGTAAAAAACGTTTGGGAATGTGGTGATTGATTCTTAGGTCATATCGGTCACTAAATACTTTAAATAAGACTTTATTGATTCGATTGAAGAGGGCAAATTGTCACGTAAGGTAGGTAATAATCGACCACATTATTATATGCTATGTTATGTTTGTTCACGGATAATTTCATCGAACGGATTTTTATGGTGTTTTTTTTGTTAGAAAGCAGATAATTTCAAGGTGGTCTCTTGATATGGTTATGATCCCCCGATAAATCGAAGTTCATCTAAACCACATGAAACAATACATTTGTATTTTTTTAAAGTAGGTATGGCAGTAGCAGTCTACTCGTCTGCCGTACGGTCTCGGATAGCGCTATTTTTCATACGACCTGAGAGTGTTTATCCGTTATTTTTTCGATATTCTAGATAGAAGCCTAACGTGTTATACATACCTTTATGAATAGCTAATAGAACGTAGATATTTTATTTCAAATCTGCTAATCTATTTCCATTTCTTTTTCAAGATTTTTGGAAAAGAAAAATATTTTTTTACTTTTAATAACTGTCGGTCACACTGTAAGGACTTAAGACTAAAAAAGAAAAAGTTAGGTCACTACAGTTTCTGGCTATCAGCATAATCAATCATCTTATTGTCAATCTGAAAAACAAAAATAAATGCAGATTCCCAATTAAAAAAAAATATTCTCCTAACATTTTTTTAGTAAAAAGTCGATTAGTAGTTAGAAAGGTGTTATATTTAGGCTAGGGGTCTCATGGTAAAATCTGTCAGAAATGATGTCTCCCTCTCTACGGGTTCCTGCCTTGTCGTTGCGAGGGGGCTTAGTACCTGGGTAGGGGCACTTGGCGAAGCTAAGAGGAACTTACTGGCCCGGTCTGTCGCGGGAGACTGTCCGGCCCGAGAGGGGGCGCGGTCCCGGGCTCGTTTTCGAGCCCGCAGACAATCGGTCAGGCAATTAATGATGCAGAGGACAGTCTCTATTCTGACCGCCCGTTGTCTCAATGTTGCGTATAAGGCACCCTAAAAGGGGTCCTTGGAGTCGTGGGTGTTGGAGTGGGGTTCCCGACACCTGCTTGGACGGCCCCGAGAAGGGCGGCGGTTACCCTATGGCCTGGTGACCGCCGCCGGCAAAGGAGGTCATCGTGGGGGTTTAGTCGGTAAGAGTCTGAAGCTACCCCGTTCGCTGTCCCCATGGCGGCGGGGTGTCCATGAGGAGTCACCCACGTAAAAAAATAGAAATTATGTCTACTTAGCCTTTAGCGGGGATAAGTGGACTTAACCAGTAACCCTGCAGAAATGTGATTGAGGGTGTTTTAGATTACGGGTTATAAGGTTGAACAGTAAGGAGTAACAAGTAGGGTCCTACTCAGCAGTATAACTATTCCCTAGTTACACCAAGCTCAACTTAACATGTCAGTTGTACCTCAAATACGAAATCATCATCATCATCAGCCCATACCCGTCCACTGCTGGACATAGGCCTCTCCAATTGCGAAATAACCAGTTTTAATAGAACACTTACAACTTTGGTATAAGTTACACCGATTTTATTAAAGGATGCTACAGTCTATTTCTAGTTTCAAGTCAACCATGATTCCAGCTTGTTTTGTCTATAACAGGATCAAACAATGTGAACTTTTGATACTACAGAACAGACATTAGGTAACTACCTTGAGTTAGTTGAAATATATTTTCATCATAAACTATTTAAATCCCGGTTTAATAGTTAGTTAACGACCGCGCGGTTGTTTCTAAATGACGTGTTGTGTTGTGTCCAACTAACTAGAGTTTGGAATGAGGCCACGGGCGAAGGATTTATCCACGTTCGAAGGTAAATATTTGAGATCGATGTTTGTCTAAGAGCTATTCTCTCTTTTGTTTGAAGGCACCTCATCATATCCTCCGCGATGGCACAGACAGTGCTTTTCTCGGGCCTATAACTCGCTCAGAACAAACACAACTAGTCTTGAAAGCCTTGTAGCACCTTCATTCTTTCTCTTTTCCACCAAATTTTATGGAAAATGATGTAATTCTGGATGATGTACTTTTTGTACTTTACCCTGCTAAGTAAGGGACAGGAAATATTAATATTTATTTTCTCCTGCTCTTACACTCCTGCACCTTTTTCATATTGCTGTCTTTTTTAACCGACTTCAAAAACAAGAAGTTCTCAATTCGTCGGTATTTTGTTGTATGTTTATTTGTACTTTTGACTGAGTGAACCGAAAGCTGGTGGTTCCCGTATGCATACAAGAGAGATTTGGTGAAGTTAGAAATTAACTGATTGATTTCGGTTCTTTTTTAGGGTTCCATACCTCAAAAGGAAAAAATGGAACCCTTATAGGATCACTTTGTTGTCCGTCTGTCTGTCTGACTGTCAAGACCCTTTATCTCAAGAACGCATGGACGTATCAAGCTGAAATTCACATGAAATACACAGGTCTATTGTCCCTTTAAGCTGTGAAAATATCAAACTTCTAAGTTAACGCGATCAAAAGATACAGCAATTTATACCGACACCTTAGACGAATTTCCGTCACAGGCTAGGGAATCAAAACCTACAGGGTACTTCCCGTGAACTCAGAATCTTGAAATTCGGCACGAAGCAACGTTATAGTACAGATAAAGGAAAAATTTCGAAAATGATAAATTGTAAACCGCTACGTTTGTACGGCGGAACCCTCGGTGCGCGAGTCCGACTCGCACTTGGCCGGTTTTTTTTTTAATTAATGTAAACGTCAGTTTTGGATTGCAAGTCGAGTTGTTATTGGTGTGAGATAACTCGCTTACGACGGTCCATCTCAATGTTGCACGCATTAGTCTATTAGGAATGCGAAAGTACGGATGGAATTTGTGCTTCTTTATATATTGAACGTTATTAGGTAGGTAAATGTTTTTTAATTCGTTTATTTGGTAGGGCCTCTATAATCACCTTTTACTCAGAATTAGACTGACAAACCTCTATCCACTGAAGTTTCGTTTCATAAACATAACTGTCAACATTTAAAATAAATAATTAGTTTGTGTTAACATTTATTAGGGTTTTATAGTTTACGAATTTTAAGTTAAGATATGATGATCTACGCAAGATGGCTGGCAGAAGCTGGATGCGAGAAGCCGAAAACAGATCACAGTGGCGTGATCTGGAGATCTTGGAGAGGCCTATGTCCAGCAGTGGACAAGTATGGGCTGATGATGATGATGAAGTTAAGATATCAATTTTTTCCGTTTAAAGGCCGTGATGAACGGTCTTACTAAGGATCTACTGGGCTCCGTTACGTTAAAACATATTTCGACAAGAAATGAAAATTTTGTATGCAAAACTGACATTATGTATAGGATTTAAATCGCGAGTAATCACTATTCATATGTACGTATATTTCAACTCACCATGAACTTCATGTCCATCAGCATTAGTATTAGTCTTGGCGAAGGTGTATGCAGTCTTGGCGCCGAACAGGAGGTAGGGCTCCTCGTCCGAGCTGAGGCAGGTCTCCTCCGCGGCCGCCGCAGCCAGCAGAACGGCCGCCGCCGTCACCAAGTACCACCGCATACCTCGGCTGGAAAAAGAGAGGAAGTCACTGCTCAATGCACTACTTAAGCTTCTTGTCAGCATTATAAATTGGTGACGTCATAAAGGGGGAACAAAAAGTACTAAAACCCGACGTGCTTGTTTGAAAATATTTATGGATGTGGATGAGGTAGGAAGGTGTGTCAGGATCGTATCAGATGAAGGTCTATTGTGTCTTTTCACCCTGTAGTTCCGGGATCTTAGAAGTTTTGGCGTTCTGAGTACCGTAAACCAATAGTTCTAAGGGTTTTTTCTAGTTCGCCAGCCTACTGCCTAAGGACTACTAAAAAGATTTTTGCCTAACCCTCTGGGAGACTGGCGTGAAGCTGTGTATGTATGTAGTAAAACTCTTAAGGTACACTGGAGATATAAAGTCTACAGAGCTTTCTACACTCCTCCTGATTTAAAGCTGTCGATTTCACTTTGCTCCAAAATAAACTATTTTTCCTGACTTCGCTAAGCGACGTCCTTGCCACGAAAGTCCCCGCAGACTAAAAGACGCCAGTCGAAAGCAGTAACCACCGAGCCATAGTCATCCCTTCTGAGTCTATGAATGTAAATATAGTATAAGGATAATGCAATAAATAACTCCACTTCCGCAGTGATATATATCTCTTCTCTGATCGGTCTTTGTCGGCCCCTGAATTGCGAATATAGTGTGGGAATTTGGATGGGTCTGTCTTTCTTCCAAGCAAAACATCATATGGAACAGCTTTTGACGAAGCATTGCATTGTTGCACTTACCTACATTAAACTATTAATCTTATAGACAGTTCTCTAAATCCTCTACCATAAATTAGAAGGTTACTTACCTATACTGCACCGAATTAAAAAAATCCAGCTGCATACACTTAATACGTAAGTCTTAATAAGTAAGCACAGTTTACTACCTCGTAGGGTATCTAGGTATCGATTGAAGACTGGCCAAGCTGTGTCGATATCCCGATTACCTGGGTGAGGCGACTCGAACGAGGCGCACCTTGAGCGGAAAACTTCACCAGTGAATGTTTGTATTCATTTCAATAATACGTCTGTATATAGTTTATTCTACTGTAGTGTAAACAAGCAGATCCTACACTATCAAAATGTTCACAGGAATATCTGCCTTATTGCGTTGCTGTGAAAGCTGATAGAACTATGCATGTCTGTTGATGATTAGTAATAAAAAAAACATGTGCTATGATTGAAACCTGATCCCTGTAACTATTTTAGATTGTGAAATTATGAACAATTATGTCCTATCTGGGTATGTTTTATAACCAGTTATTATGGGATTGATTCAATATAAGGCCGATGTTTGTTGACACATCACCTTCGAAGTAAGCGTATATATTAATCAATGAATTCTCGAATCTATAAAAGATCTTTCTTAGTGAGTGTTCAAGAACTTAAAATCGAAGAAATTTTAATTGTAACTCTTGGTAATTACAGTAATTAGAACTCTACATAATGAGCTCTACCTACAATAAATTAACTTATTTATTTACTTACTTTATCTATTCTAAAACTTCTTCGGTATTTTAAAGTATTTAAGTAATTAACATCATCATCCACATGACGTCCACTGCTGGACTAGGGCTTCCCCTAATGATTTCCATAATCATTTTAGGGGAAATGCCAATAATCGCCATGCTTGACAGGCGGGTTGGCGATCGCAGTGGTATTGTGGTTTAACACACAGAGAGCGCTGCTGCCCGTCCTCTGGAGAGTTCCCTCGGTCGCCTCGTACGACCCTCACGACGGCAAAAATTAGGCTGAGGTGGTGACACAAGTATTATCGCCAAATAACCTACTTAATTTTACATAGATGTAGTATGTAGGTAGATTACTCAGCAACAATTTTCAAACCAGTAGCCTAGATATTAGACTTGTGTGATTTCACGAAGCAATTTTAAGCCAAGATTTTAAGCGCAAAGCTTCGATTATAGTTTACACACCTTAAGAAATGTGGGCTTCATTATGATGTTATTTTTCACAATAAAAACGCTCGCTACCTTATGAACATAGACTTTGATAATGAGACCCATTAGTGCTAATTATACAATATAGGCAGCTTCGAACCCATTTCTTCTGATTGTAAGTCAAGGTAACCATTGGAATATTATAGTCGTTCCAAGCAACTGACAGTATACAATTGTGTTACTTTTACATGATGGAGGGGGAAGCTATGGGAAATTAGTAACCAATACAATTACTCTAACCTTACCAGATGGTCATATATTTGTTTTAGGTTTTCTTTAAGTATTTGTTTAACAACAGATATATTAATTTCCCACAAACCAATATTACTAAAACCAGTGAGCTGTGAAAATCGCATACTTATACCGTTTCGATTGCAACTTAGAAGTATAAACATAACAAAAGCATCACAAAAAGTGGCACACAAGACTTGCGCCGGCGTCGACTACAATTTTAACAAAATTTAAAACATAACATCACATATCACACAACATAAAAAATACTCTTACAACAACACTTATTTTTCTTTACTATGTTACACAATTGTTACCTGATGCGCGGTAAAATCGGGATAGCACTTCCGGTTTGTCTATGGTCGACAGGTTGCGTGGCACGCGGCTAACTACCAACGCGGCAGAAAGCAGACTGGCTGGCTGGCTGAGTGAGCCGAATCGGTGGGAGCAAAGCAACGGCGGCACTACGGGCTATTAGACTGGTTGTACGTCATAGGTTCACTGCTAGGCAGTTAGGAATTCTTATCGACATTCTAGGTATGTAAAGCCTACAATTCCGCGCGCTATTACCACCTAAAATGTTTTGAGTTAGAATGTAAGTTCGTTGGACGCGTAATAATCAAATATTTGACTGACATTTGAATCGCGGACACAATATTCTTGAATTTCAAAGACTTTACATTGCTCAAATACTTACACAGTACCTACTAAGCAAATGTAACTTACTTACCTAGGTAGAAAGGAAAGTACGGTATTAAAGATATGTTACATAGTCATTAGGTATAGTTATAATACTGACGCCTGTTATCCGATTATGGGCGAAGGAGAGGTAGCTACATATCCTTCCCGTCAGTCTCTCAGTCCACACTTCATCATTGCCATGGTCATACCCACATCCCACATGAGTTTGAACTCAAAAGATCACCGTAAGAGTGCTGTGGAAAATCTTACATTTCAACGGTGTACGCGCAGATTCAGGAATCGAATTGAGGACTTCTTGGTTTCAAGAGACACTGACGGTTAGTCCCGGCGCACCTCTCCACTCCCATTCCTACCATGAGCTCTAATGCGAAACTGATTAGATGACCTATTTAATTTCTGCGCGCTTACTTGGCTTGGGCTTGGGATAAGCACTCACGTTTCTGATTTCTCGTCACAAAAATGCAAGATTCATAAAATATGATAGTCTGTATCGACCTATGCGAACACGCAGGATATATTCCATGAATGAAAAAATATATTATATAAGTGTGCATAGGACGAAATATGAATAACCATAACAAATTTAGCTGTGTATAACTTCTGTTATATCTGCATACCTATCTGGGAGACCGGAGTGAAGTGTGTGTATGTACCTGGATAGGTTTCGTAATTTGGGAATGTTTTCAAATCAATCATTGAAGGTAAAACTTCACTACTTTAAAAAAAAGTGCATTCTTATCTTAAAATATCTTGTTTCTACACTAGTTTCTCGTCATATCGCCACGCGTAGAGCTACCTATTTATGAAGGTATGCGCATTCCTACCTATCTTAACTTGCAGTAGTACCAATCTTCTTAGTCGGAAGGATTTGAGTTTGTTTATATTTCGTATCATAGGCCATTAATCTTCTTAGATGCAGTATCCACTTAACTAAGTAGCTACCTTATTGTTTACAGAGAGACATTCTGGAATGTGAGCTGGAGCGGTAGACCTACATAGAACAACTTAGTGAAATAAATAATATACAGGAGAAATTATCACTGATGTCACATTATTCTGTGTAAGAATGGTGTCGTAAAGCGTAAAGAGTATGTCCTAGAATACGAGCTCTACTTACATTTGTAGTAAAGGCCGTATCTATTTACTACTTAGGATACCTACAGATCCTTCGGCCCGTATTCTGAAACAATAACTAATACTCAAGTGTCACATGAGCATAGTTTGTATCTTTTACAACGTACGTTTTTGAGGAGATAATTATCTGAGTTCGAGGGGACTTTCTGAATACCTTTTTTTAGAAAGATTTAGCTAACTTGGTAAAGTATGATCATTGTTATGCAATTTTATTTAAAAAAATAAATACACTTCACGCCTTTAATCCCAAAGAGGGGTAGGCAGAGGCGCTTGCTAAAGCAAATACCCAATTTTATTTACTAGCCAAGCAAACATGGTACTAGTCTCAACGTAATAAATTCGACATTCGGACCACTTCAATTATATTACGTGGCCACCAGGGACAGCCTGAACCACTACATTATAGTTTGGTTAAGATAACTAAAATTGCGAAATGTAGTTTTGCGCAAATATAAGGCCATAACAAAGCGAGAATTCCAAATTTCAAACTGATAATTATTTGATAAACTAATAAAATATTTTTTTTTAGTTCTAGACAGTGCCTGTACCTATTCACCTACACCACCGAAAGTGCACACAAGGGAGATCCAATAAGCTTGCACCGCAATCCGACGGCGCATCGCGTCGGGCCAATGCACACGAAAATTGAGGTCGAACGCGCCGCCCGTTGCACCGCGCGCGTCTCATTGACATGCGCGTTATGTAAGTAGGTAAAGCAGGCATGTGGAACTTATGGTTTTTACATTGAAATATACTATGGCCCTAGTAAAAGTGCATATATTGAACAGGGTGAAACAAGATCGCAATTGATAAATAAAAAAATAGTTTTCTTTAAACTCTTTTTTTCCAAGGCCGGTCGTGTTAATTTACGAAAAATAATTTTCCACAAAAAATGCCGTTTTAATAGAACTATTTTATTTATTAACATGAATATGCAGGATACATAAGCTTTCTTTAACAAAAATCATCAATTTGTCCCCACTAAATCAAAAGTTATAGACAGTTAAATTACACAACCAAGAACCTTCTAGGTAGTTTAAGTTGAGGAAGTTAAGTTTCGTTACAGTTATTAAATTACCAAGAATTCTGCTATATTTCTTTTATTATTTCCTAATTTCATATTTACATTGATTATTGGGTTTGTCTGTACTTTATATTAATAGTTTAAACCGTGTGTTACGGCGCGAAATTAACTTAACGAATTTACTATTCATATAATGTCAGTGTGCGTTTTTTTTTTTTGTTTGATTGTTTTTTGAAATTTTGATTGTCATTTTCTTTTCAGTCTTTTCAATGACCTAGTCTTTTCGAATTTCAGCCATTTTGGGACAAGGTGTTTTTGGAAAACATACATTATAGTATCATGATTTCTGGGTTTAGGTTCTTATGTGCCGGAGGGAAGACATTATAATACTGTCTTTATTTTACCGCAGTACCTAGACTGTATACATTCTTTTGGAAATTAGGACGACCGGTGAAAGAAAAAATTATGAACCACAGTGAAAAAAAAAAATATTTTATCGATTATTGTGGTATGTGGTCTAGTCTTACCCTGTTCAACATGTGTACTTTTACAAGCGCTACACTGTATATGCCGATAGATTTGGACATACCCTAATGAGGCGGTTTCACTTAGACACTACTGGATGCCAATGCCCCGAAACGAAGTTGATGGAGTTTGTACGGGGAGATCTTTGGACTGAAGCTGGAAGGTCCAATGTTTGTTTCGTATTTTATACTTACCTTGTTATTGATTATACTTCTATCTAATATAAATATTTTTTATTTTTAGAACGATTATTCACGGCAATATTCTACCTATGTTCATTCTAGGGGTCTATGTAACCCCTTAGCTACATATCTTAGGCTCTGAAAATAATACTATTTTTACAGCTCAGATTATCTTGCTTGCTTGCTTGGCCTGCAATTTCGGATGTCTATAGGTACTGATCTATCTACTACTTATCGACTAGGTATTAAAATAAGAGAATAGTGATCAAGTGAGGTTGGGTACCTTTCATAGTTTATATTTACAATATCTGCAAGATATTACTTTTAGTACTTATTCATGGCAATCAAAAATTTAGGTACTCCGTTGACTCTTTTTATTGTAAAAACTTTTTGAATTATCCCGCGATTACACGATAAACCTTTGTCTATGGGACGATTGACGTTTAGTTGATGCAATAAAATATCATATGGTTATGAATATCATGGATAGTTATTTAAAACTCTCATGCTTCAAAACAAAAAAAATATTAAAATGTTATAATGATTTTCTATAAATATTACTAATAAATAATAAAATCAAGTTCTTACGTTACTATAGATTACGAAAATCTTTATTGTAAATATTGAAATGCCTATGGAAAAACAAAACGTAGCTGTCATGGCGCCAAATAGCTGCATAATGTCTATGGTCCAATCTTTCTTTCACTAATGGCCTGTCTTCCGGACCCACACGCTATAACGTCAAAATGGCTAAGAAAAAAGGCGATGAGAAAGTAAATCAAACCCCACAAAGTGACAGTGAGGAGCAGAACTTCGACGAGGAGCCAGACTTTGATGATCCGGAAGGATTCGTGGATGATATCGCTGATGAAGGTGAGTTTACAAGATTCAAAGGTTGGGCCGGCCATATGCGTCACCAAACAATTTTCGCGTGTTATTTACGTTAAAATTGTGCATTTATTTCGTCGCTAATTAGTTTAGCGCCTAGTTTTGTATTATATGTAATTTTATTGTACGTCCTATCTATTAATAATACACTTTTAAGTTTACCTAAAACATAACCTAACTTTGACGTTGCAGAGTTGCTTGCTGATCTTTTGGAGCAAAAGCCCAAAGAATCTGATGGCTACGAGAATGTCATAGTCGTCGATGGGTGTCCGCAGGTCGGCCCCGAGCGGTTAGAAAAACTGCAAAGCGTTATAACTAAAATATTTAGTAAATTCGGCAAGATCGTCAACGAATATTATCCAACATTGGAAAATGGGAATACCACAGGCTATATATTCCTGGAGTACAACAACCCGCAAAACGCCGCCGAAGCTGTTAAGGCGACAAACAACTGTAAATTAGATAAACAGCATACATTTTTAGTGAATTTATTCACAGATTTCAAAAAGTAAGTACACACCAATTACTTATGGTTAACTTTCACAAAATACCATGCCCAGAATAAATGTTAATCAGTGGTGCATTTAATTTGTAACTGAAACATGAATGTCAGATGTAAACAACATAAACATGTATGTAGGTATTGTTTTTAATGTTTATCAAGATCTTAGTTGTTGCAAATACAGCCTGCACATTCTAACTTTGATTTTTCAAGCTTGTATATAGCAAGAAACCATTCTAATTATTATTTGATGCAACCCCTGGTTTCTTAAAGCATGCTAATCTCAAACATCACAATTAGCTATATTACCAATCACAGCTTGTAACATCTGATTTCATTCTGTTGTGAAATATATTACAGTGAGGTTTAATTCTCATAAAATATAAATTAAACAACACTTTGTTGACCAAATCGTCAATTACCAGGTATGCCGACATACCTAAAGAGTGGGAGCCTCCAGCGCCTCAGCCTTTCAAGGTTCAGTCAGACCTTCAATGGTACCTGATGGACCCCGATGCATATGACCAGTTCCTTGTTGGTATTGGTACTGGTGTAGCACTACAGGTGTGGCAGAATGCATTACCTGAACCTGTCATGCTGCAAGAGAGACCTGTAAGTAAATTACTGACTGATTCTATGCACCTAAACAAGAGACAAGATTGGAATGCTTACCTGTAAAGTGTTCAATATGATCTGTTGTGTACTTTCCATTATTGCTGATTGTACTATTTTATCTAGCACAAGTCTTATAAATTATGTATGTCACAGAGATTGTGTGCTGGTTTTGTTAACTAGAATTTTGTTGTCTATTTGATTTGCCTGTTTGAGTATGGTTTTAACACCTTGAAGAAGAAAGTGCAATTATCCATCTAATCTTAACCAATCAGTTATATCATCCAAAATCAAATTCAAAATACTTCATGCTAATAATTATAATTCAGCTAATTAACCCTTTTTTGCATCTGTGTGCAAATTAATTTTCACCGGCTAATAGGAAGGTTTATGTTACTACATGAAAGTTAATCAAACATTATTATTTTTAGAACTGGACTGAGACTTACGCTGTTTGGTCTCCCCTGGGTACTTACCTGGCCACCTTTCACTGGCGAGGAGTGGCGTTATGGGCTGGACCCAAGTTCCAACAATTCCAGAAGTTCTTCCACCCCGAGGCCAGGTTCATCTCCTTCTCGCCATGTGAGAACTATATTGTAACATTCTCACCAAATGGGGATAGGGGTGATGATAAGAAGATCATTATTTGGGATATCAGGTGGGTAATAAAAATACTTGATAAGTATAAGATAATTTCTCAAGCACTTGTAGTTTTGTGTAAAGATCTCTTTCATCCTTTCTTTAGGAGAAATTGTCATATCCAGACGCACTGTTCATGCTCTGTTGTATATTACTACAATGTTTAGTTTAACTTGCACAGTAAAAATTTTATACTAAAATGGAATCATGTCTCATAGTTTCTTGCACAACTTTGTGCAAAAGCATAATGTCCATAAGACTACTAATAAATATGCTGTACTTATAGTATTTTCAGTTATTGTGTCTCTAATATTTTTTTTTGTACATTACAGGACAGGACAAGAGAAGCGTAGTTTTCCACCGCCAGACGAGTATGTGACATGGCCAATCTTCCGCTGGAGCAAGGATGACAAGTTCTTTGCTCGTCTTGGACAGGATGTGCTCTCTGTATATGAGACACCAGGCTTTGGACTCCTGGACAAAAAGTCCATCAAGATCCCTGGCATCAGGTAATATTTTGTTTTAAAGTAACTTTTCACATGACAATATTTTATTCCGTGCTACATTACCAAGTTGAGTTTTTTTTGTGCTAATTGACGGACATATTTATATTTCTTATGTTAATAAAATATGTAAGACACTACATATTCTTGCCTGTTAGCACTTAGAAAACACTTGTCAGAAAATGTTGTATACTTGTGTACCTACTACATAACTCAAGGTAAATTTAATTATTATAATAATATTTGAACAGTTGACAAGGTCTAGCAAATAAATATAGTTCTCCTTATTTTATTCTATAGCTTATGGTACAATCCAACAGACAACTAAGTAATAATTATTGTAGAAAAAAGCTCAATTTTTAATCCATCCCTTTCCAGAGATTTCTGTTGGTCTCCTACTGACAATGTGCTGGCCTACTGGGTGGCTGAAGACAAGGATGTGCCTGCTAGAGTCACACTACTTGAGCTTCCGAACCGCACAGAAATCCGCTCCAAGAATTTGTTCTCTGTTGCTGACTGCAAGATTCACTGGCAGAAGAGCGGCGACTACCTTTGCGTCAAGGTCGATCGCTACTCCAAAGTGAAGAAGGACAAGAACGACATCAAATACGCTGGAATGTATTACAATTTTGAAATCTTCCACATGCGCGAGAAGGAAATTCCTGTCGATTCTGTGGAAATCAAGGAACCAATTCAGGCCTTTGCTTGGGAACCAGTTGGTTCTAAATTTTCCATCATTCACGGAGACCCAGCGAACATTTGCATTAGCTTCTATCAAGTAAACACTGGACAGGCGCCGACTTTATTGAAGAAGTTCGAACGTCAATCGTTCAACCACCTGTTCTGGTCTCCAGTTGGTCAGTTTATTGTGTTGGCCAATCTTGGCTTGACTGGAGGCGGTCTGGAGTTCTTGGATACCAATGACTTCACCATTATGAATGTCGCAGATCATTATCAGGTATGCAAACAGATTTAATTAGAAGTCTATTAAGACTTACTAAAGAGTAAACTTCATTAAAAATATTTTTAACAGAATAACACTTAATATTGGCCCATGAATATAGGGTTTTTGGACTATTGCAATCTTGAAGACGAAAACCTGAAAATTTTTATTTTCAAATAGATGTCTGGCATCGAGTGGGACCCCAGCGGTCGCTACGTGGTGACAGGCGTCTCCTCGCTCAAGTGCAAAATGGACTGTGGGTACTACATCTGGTCCTTCCAAGGGAAGATATTGCGCAGGTAAAAATTATTCAGCATTCTTAAGTGTCTTTCTGAATGAGATAACATGAGAGTTTAGGCTCACTATGCTAAATCACGTTTTTAGCTATTATGTTCTGATGAGTTGTTTTTGTATCATTTTAAGTTTTATTTGTACAAAACAAAATAATTGATGTTTTAGACATAATATGCTGTACAGTAAAACGCACAACAAACAGTGAAGTGCATAATTCATTTTGTCATATGATCAATTGGTCCAAGATATAAAGCAAAGAAGAACTCATGTTATGAAGATAATAGGAAAGCATACTTATACTAAGATTATGTCATTACTTGTTACCTTTAGAGTAATGAAGGAAGGCTTCGCGCAGTTCCACTGGCGGCCGCGACCACCAACGCTGCTGTCCGAGAAGCAGCAGAAGGACATCAAGAAGAACCTCAAGAAGTACTATTCGCAGTTCGAGTCCAAGGATCGTATGCGCAGCAGCAAGGCTAGCAAGGTATGTGACTATATTGCAATACTTTGTACATAAAATTTTACCTATGGAGGCTTGTACACTCATGTGGAGGGCGAAACATCATTGTTTCCTAGGAGGTCGCCCGACAATTGAAGTTAGATGGACGAATTGCAATTGTATATTGCAACGTAAATGTCATAAATAAAATGTTTGTAGTCCTTTTTTTTCAGAATCAGAATAATTTATAATTTTTGGGTTTTAATTGTGTAAGATTCTAAGACCCGTCTCCTGAAAGTCCTCTTAAACACGCAGGTCTCTACTCAAATAATGTTTGTCTCACTCTAATCATGTTTGTGTAAAACTGCTCAAGCAACATATGTGTGATATTGGAACTCTATGATTGTCATTAAATTATTTTTTTGCATAGGAATTGGTCGCCAAGCGTACTGAGCAGATGAAGAAGTATGTGGAGTACCGAGAGGCCAAGACTAAGGAGTGGAACGAGCAGAAGTCAAGACGTCTGGAGCTCAGGCAATGTAAGTAATCAAAACAATATAAACCATTAGTTCAAGTAACTCATTTTTAAACTAGTATTACCTAGTGAAGCAGGATTGCTTAGTTTACCTGTTCACTCATGATTAAGACACACGACACTAATAATGCGCAGAAGTTAGCTGTACCACACACATATACTAACATTGTTTTCTTTCACAGATGTCGACACAGACGGTATCGATACAGACCAAGTGAACACAGTTGAAGAAATCATTGAATTCTTAGTGAAAGAAGAACAGACCGTCATCGAGTAGTCGCCATAGGTCGCCACGTTTGAGGTCGGGCGATACACCCGGCCTCCTAGTTGCGCCGACGCAGGAAACAAACTTTTATAAACGGACTACCCGCTTTTTTCTACCCTCATCACTTCACCTTATATATTATTCAGTCACAAGTACGGCAATGTTCTGTGTAAACTCGCAGTATATGGATTATACAATAGGTAATGTTTATAGAAATCGTATTAAATTGATATGTTTCAAATGGACCATCGTCTTTTAATGCCATAGTTTTTACACTGTTTTTTTTTATTGACGTATTTATTTTTTTACATTTTATTTTACAGTATTGTTATTACATTTGATGATGGTATGAAAAAATAAAGGTTTCACAAACGATCACGGGGATTTGAATTCTGAGCAACCTTATAATCAGGGCAACAACATAATAAAATGTTAAAAATGCCCATTCGTGGTAAATACCAGAGTTATTTCAGTAATTTCTAACAAAAAGTGTTCTACTTCGTCTTTGCTGACGTGGTTGATTTGCCCTGTATCGGGCACCATACACACACACACTTTTTACTAATTGAATCCTCCAGACAGCAGCAAAGTTTAACAACACTGCGTTGTAGAAAAGAGTATTACCTATTAAATGGAATTTCATTGTATATGTACTAATCACAGCACCGTAGTCAAACAAAGACGCTATTGCTACATTAAAATATAGTAACATTAAATTTAAAGTTCCTATCTGCAACTCTGGTACCCTACGTCCTCAGTGAACAAATTGATACGAGGCGGTCCGATACGATGTCCGCACGAACGCACGCTGTCAATTTCAAATCTTCGTAATCAATACAAGTGTCCTACGTCTTTCCGACTGACATTCGTACGAGTAGTTGCGTTGCGGAAATGTCAATTCGGCTTGCGATTTTCGGACGAATTTCGTACGAAACATCAAAACAAACAATTTCAATTTCGTTTTTTATTTACAACATAATCAAATGTAGACGGTAACATTCTTGCATATTCCTTGAATTGCAAAGGGTAAATACTTTAAATATGAGTTTTCTGACAAAATAATTCGACTTGCTGGAAAACGCAACTTCACGCGAAATGTCAAGTTCAGGCAGGACACTCCATCCGCTCCGTACCGGATCGCAGTAAATCCGCATCGCATCCTATCCGCAACGCATCGCATCAATTTGTTCACTGAGGACGTAGCGTAACAATTTAAATTTCGTTTTTTATTTTATTTACAATATAATCAAATGTAGACGGTAACATTCTTGCATATTCCGTGAATATCAAAGGGTAAATATCTACTTTAAATATGAGTTTTCTGACAAAATAATTCGACGGAGCCTAGACATGTTTGTTGGAAAACGCAACTTCACGCGAAATGTCGAGTTCAGGCAGGACACTCCATCCGATCCGTACTGGATCGCAGTACATCCGCACCGCATCGTATCCGCAACGCATCGCATCAATTTGTTCACTGAGGACGTAGCGTAGTCTTTACTACAGTTTTATTATTAAAGCTGTAATTATAGAAATAGCATGATTGCGTGGTCACCCATTCGTTACGTTTAGAAGTTTAAAACAAAAAATAGGTAATACTCTTACGATACGGATCCCATTATGATAACGGCTGTGCTAATACAATGACAATAATGTTTATTGTGGATAAATTGAAAGGAAAATTATACGATGTGAGTAGCACAATCATATCGAATAGTTTTAGTGAACTCTTAGATTTTCCATACACAACATACAAGTAGGTACGTCACTCCCGGTTCCCAGAGGGGTAGGCAGTCACGAATCATGGATCTCCACTTGTTACTACTTCTTTCGAACCGCAACTTTTCCTGACCACACAATTTCTTATTCTGTCACACATTGTCTACTTACTACTCAATAACGGAATTTCAATGTCGTTTTACTTTTCTGCTTTTATCATACCTACCCGTTTCACTACTACGCCTATGTCGGTACCAGCATTACGTAGAGCCAACGAGGTAGTTTTTTGACACTACCTGATTACCCATAATGTCTTGAAGGACACCACTGTTTTTTTCTGTATGATTTGTCTTGAAGGACACCACTGTTTTTTTTCTGTATGATTCTTCTTTCAATGTCTTTCTTACAGTTACCATCTTTCGTGAACATCACAAACACACAAGTTTACCCATTTGTTCTACTTTTACTTCGACCGTGACATCGCAATGTGTTCTTTTATTTCCCTCTACTATCAAAACTTTAGTTTTGCCAGAGCGTTCACTGTTATTCCCTTCCTTTTCAATTCATAGGCACAGTTTATCATATCATGCAACTCACTTGCAGACGATGCAAGTAACATTTGGTCATCTGCGAACACTGGTACTGTACCTATATGTACATGTCAGTTGCGCGGGCTCGCGCGGCATGCGGCGCTGGTAGTTGTACAGGGAGACGTGGCGCAAGTGCTCCGTCACGATGTGGATACGGTGGGGTTGCTACTGTACCTGTAGGCACATGAAGAGCGACGTGAGTCCGGAGACACTTCACGACTGTCACCCTTACTTTACATCCCCAGTGATGTGTCCCAGTATGTTTTTTTTATCAATTTGTTCAATTCGCATTCCATCAAGTTCATAAAAAACGAGGCCACGCCACGGTGCAATCACACAACCCTGTCTGAAACCTTTTTGGATGTCAAACTACCCTGAAGCCCGTATCCTAGATGTGAACCAAGCGCTACTCACATAAGTCCTAAGCTTTGTCTGACTATCGTGGCGAGTGATGAATGCGCCTCAAGCATTACGTAATATCAGTGATTCTTTCAGAGCATTAGGCTTGTAGTATGCTTCGTTTACCCTGACACTGGCACTGTCATACACAGATTACGCCCGTACCAAGGAGCGGCCATATCTGAATCTGAATGAAGCTGTTAGGTGTGGACCGTCCTGCTGTGGACGGTCACACTTCTCCAGGTATTTAAAGGCACAGAAAACCATTTTGTTTTTAGCTAGAAGCTTTCCGCTTTTCAAGAAACATTTTCGCATAAAATTTGCCCACAATATTAAGAAAACTAATGCCGCGGCAGCATTTGGGATGTTACGTCGAGTCTTAACATCAGCGATCCCACAGTGCCTGAAGACAAAAGTCTTCAATCAGTGTGTCCTACCTGTAATGACATGCGGAGCTGAGACGTGGACACTGACGGCACGGCTGGTCCACAAGCTCAAAGTCGCACAGCGTGCTATGGAAAGGGCTATGCTCGACGTTTCTCTGAAGGATCGAATCAGAAATGAAGTGATCCGACAGAGAACCAAAGTCATCGACATAGCTCATCGTTTTAGCAAGCTGAAGTGGCAGTGGGCCGGCCATATTAACCGTAGAACCGATGACCGTTGGAGAAAACGAGTTCTCGAGTGGAGACCGCGTCTTGGCAAACGGAGTGTAGGACGCCCTCAGGCAAGGTGGACTGATGATATACACAAGATGGCTGGCAGAAGCTGGATGCGAGAAGCCGAAAACAGATCACAGTGGCGTGCAATTGGAGAGGCCTATGTCCAGCAGTGGACAAGTCTGGGCTGATGATGATTATGAATGCCGCGGTAGTTTTTGTATATCCGCTGGGATACATTCCCCTTTTAGGTTTAGGTTTTTGGCATATATTTTTTTTCAGCCCACCCACTGCCTAGGTGTCGCTTTTACGGACTTACCTATATGTACATGGGGGCTCCTGCCCATTATTTTTTTAAAGGAGTCAGGAGTAGCTACTCAACAATAACACTCGTCACTCTAATCTATCTTTATACAAGTCTTTCCAGACTTCTGTTCGCGGCAACAGCCTTGGTCTCGCTCAGTACTCCCTGCGGCACGCAGCTTATTCTTCACGCTATGCTGCCACACTTTCGGATGGAGCGAGATCGGTATGCCTCGTCTATCTCCATTTGCGCGTTGTTAGATAGGTAATCCTAAGACCTCTAATCGTGTTTTGTGTAAAAGAGAAATTTGTCAATGGCCTTAGGTTCCCAGAATAATAATTTATCAAGGCAAGAAAATAATTAATACCTACCAACTCAGACACTTCAACTGATTTAAATAATAAAGGATCTGTTAGCCTTTGACTTGGTCTCTAACCTGCATACCTCTCCTACATTAAACCATTTTTATGATCCTAAGCGTGGCGTAGATTATTTGCATATCTAAAGGAATATTGTTAATTTCGAGTCCTTTGACGGTTTCCCTCAGGATAATGAACGGCGGCTGCTTTATAAAGACCTACCGACTTAAATTAGTTACATTATAGCAACAAATATTAGCTAAATTATTAAAATTGTAAGTCATGAGTTAGGCAGGGGAGGCTCTACTCCATATAAGAAACTATGTAGGGACGAACTAGAGGCTACTTTAGTACACAATGACTTCTATAAAAGTAAAAGTCAAACAGCATTCGGGCATATTTTTCATGAACACGATTTTCCTAAGTAAGAAGATGCCTACATAAAGGAGCAGAGAGGTTCTGAAACGCCGTCCACTAACTGGAAAATGCGTAACTTGGGACTTTCTCCGTCTAGATGGATAGACGACCTGAGATGATATGCGATGGATATAGTTCACATTAGATCAGTCGCTTTAGAATCATGGTTCGCATATTATTATGGAAGTCTACGTTTAGTGTATCATGCGTAGGGTGATTATTACTTACCTATAATATTAAGGGGTTTGTTAAAACAATATATTAAGTACCTAGGTAATGCTTTCCAGCCATCAAATTAAATGTCTTCTTAATATACCTACTTGACGGTAGTTAGTTACCTAACCTACCTAATTTTCAAAAGCTTTATACAGTTACGAACTCACGTAAGTTCTTGCAGTGTTCATAAAATACACAAAGAAAGCACAAAGCAAAGCAGCTTCCTACTTACCGTGCCCCGGCTTCTTGTAACGAAATTCCACCCTGACTCTTTCTTAAGAACAAACGCCTGAGGCGCCCGCTGCACTGCACTCAGCAAGTAAATATATTTTCTTAGTGCAGCCGAAGTGTGAAAGAGCCTTCATTGAAGACTGAAGAGTTTCCCGCGCGCATGAGCGGTTTATCATTCATTTCAGCCGTTCTTTCAGTCTCCCGTCACTGTCAACGCGAACGCACGCTCGGCGTTTTCCCGCCCGCCCGATTTTAAATATCGAACTTATTTGACATTTACCGTTGTTTTTTTTCCGGAAGGGAATGTTGGTGGCCAGTCCGGCTCGGTGAAAAAGTAGTGATATCAGAGTTTTAAAGTGGATTTTAACTGTTTCTTATTTTTTAAAGCAGCGAGATCGCTTACTTTGAGAACTTATTAAAGGTAAGTTTTTTAAAATAATTTTGTAATTAAGTTATTTTTGGTACCTACTAACTACTTAAGCATTTTAGAAATATATTATTTGAAAAATTAAATAAGCCAAAGGAAATTACCTATTTGAGCTTACATTTGTAAGCTTCGGACCCTGATAAAATTTTATCAATAGGTTCTAGTCACTGTTCAGTGCCGAAAGTACCTATCTAGTGTTATCTTGTAATAAAGGTGTTGTTAGGTTTAGATTCTGATACTTAATTACTGCGTGTAGTGGTTTTATCCTGTTCAATTACAAAGGCTTTGCATTGACAATAAGGGTTGTAGGGTTCTCACGATGTAGGTAGGTAATTAATACGATCCTATAGAAACAGCACATCTAAATATATAAAAGGAAAAGCTGACTGAATGACTGACTGACTGACTGACATATCAACGCACAGCCCAAACGGCAAAACGTAGGGACTTGAAATTTGGAACGGACGTAGCTTAGGTACCGTAGGGGTGCACTAAGGAAGGAATTCCCGAAATTCCCACGGGAACGAGAATTAACGGGATGAAACGTTTGTATGAAAAATCTAAACCGCTCAAGGTAGACGCTTGAAATTTGGGATGCAGGTACCTTAGTACACTTAAAGCTTAAGTGCAACAGGCTATTGGAAAATTCCCATGGGAACGGGAGTTAACGGGAAAAAACTTTTGTATGGAAAATCTAAACCGCTGAAGTACCACTAAACTACGCGAATGAAATCGCGGGGCGTCTACTAGTAGATATATATAAATGCTCTAAACCTACGTAACCCGACTGTATGTACTCAATACAATGTGTAAATAAATGCTTGACAACATTGTTGATATATATGTAAGTAATTTTTTACAAAAGTTTTTTAGGGAATTCAATTTTAGCTTAGAAAATGCTTCACTTTCGGAGAAAAAGGCAAATGCTGAAGTTAAACCTTCTTCCGTTGTATATTTACTAAAGTAACTAAAGCAAGTACCTAATGAGAAAAATATCATAGTCATCTTCTTATTGTGTGATCAATTTGTTCAGTTTTGAAACCATAATTGTAACTATGTAAGTAAGGCGTGGTGCGGCAAAGTACAATCACGAATAATCGTTTTTATTAAACTCTATATTTCTCTACATTTCTCTACATCTCTATTTCCATACTAATATTATACAGAGGAAATAATTGTATGGATGCATGTTTGTAAAGAGTAAACTTCAAAACGACTGGATGGATTTCGATAATTCCTTCACCATTAGAATGCTACTTTATTCCTGAGTAACAAAGGTTATAACAATGCTAGTAACATTGGATATTTTATCCCTAAATTACCACGGGAACGTAAAAAAACGCGAGTAACATCGCGCGGCACAGTTAGTATTTGGGGCGTTTTTCAGTATATGGTCGAATATTTTATATATATAAAAAAACACTCTGAGCTTCTCAAAATATCCCTTGATATCATTCCGGAGATAAATAACGGCGACAGCGTGAAACTTAACACTTTTGCTGACAGTAACTGGCTCTAGACGTGGTAAGAATAATGCTTAATTTGTCTGTAGTTTACTGCCGTCGAAAGTGTTAAGTAGCTCTTAACTTAAATGCTTTTAACTTTAGAATTCGGCCGGAACACAAAACTTTGTGCTAAATTGGAACGTAAATTATAAACGCAGCTCATTTAACAGTCAAAGGTACAAATTGTTAAGGGAATCTCCTATATTATGTCTTTTTGTTTACGTAACAGTTTCGATACCTCAGGTAATAAAGGCTAGTCTAAAGACTAAATATATGGATTTTATCATTCAGACCGGCGGTGGTTGTGTTATTAATACATATAAAACCCTACTTATTTCTGGAAGGGATGTCTTTGGTATTTATACGGTGTATATTTCCGGAAAAAGCAAATTGAAACTTCAGTTGTTATTTAAGATCTAAAACCGCTGTATAATTAAGACTCTTAATAATTCTAAGACTTTGATTAGAGATTTATTTATTTAAACAAAATAATTAATATGCTTTAGGAATTTCAATGTAAAGCACAATTATTATTATTAATTTATTCACAATTGACACATTATACAAAAGTTACTTTATAAGAGAAGTGCAGAGTAAAAAGAATAAAAATAGCTAGAAGATAAGACGTGTTGGACGTGGCAAATGCAAAAGGGCTCTGATTCTGCATGTGATCAGCGCTGATCTTACATCAGTAGTCAGTACTAATATTACAATAAAATACGGTAGGTTAGTCTCTGAAACAGAAAAAGCATTATTACGTCATCCAAAGGTATTTAAAGGCTAAAAGCTAGATTACGGACATATTTTGCATGTTACCAAAAGAGTACATATAATTGATGTGTACCCAAGGTATTTCGCTTCTCTTTTCCGGGAAATACAGCCTACATAAGAGTATAAGTATAATACATTTAGCGTAAGTCTAACCTTCTTACGATTGAGAAATCAGCGTTCGCTTTTTAGATTAAAATAAAAATACTGTCGCGCCTTATAATCTCAAAGTGGGGTAGGTTGCTTGCTAAGCAAAATGCCCACGGTTCACGGCACACGGGTAAGAGATTTTAACCCATCGTGATAGGGGGTTGCCGTTTGGCGGGTACGTTTTTTAATTGAACTTTACAATAATGTAGGTCTTAGAAATCGGATTTTTTATTCACTGCCGGGATACTTAAATCTAGTTATAATTTAGTTAAATGAACACACTCACGCCCTTCAAACCCAAAGCTAACATGTATACATAAAGCCTACTAGGTCTAGTGTAACAATATTTTTAAATGTTTATTTTCCTTTCTTAATTGTTTGTAAAATGTATAATATATGTCGTGTTTCAATTTCCATTATGTTTTTGGTTTTTTTGTATCTTGACACACCCATCGGTCTGTAAGTACCCAGCTCGGGAATCGAACCCAGTTGTTTTGAAAAAAATAAACTCACACTTTTTCTATTTAAATATCGATTGTGTAGGTCTTAAAATCTGTAAATATCTCTATGAAACATGATGTCTAAAAATTAATAAAATGCTTTGTTTTCACACAATTTTAATTTATTTTAGCAGATGTTCGAAGTGACCACCATTACAATATTCAAAAATTTCAGTAATTAAAGCTTTTTTTGTCAAATGTATGAATGCAGTTTTTCTATTTATCAAAATCGGTGACATGGTTCCTACGAACAAATCGTCGTATGTGTTATAGTTTCAGACTTTCCCATAATGACCGATTTGAATGAGCCACCCTGTATAATATAATATTGGTAATACACTACACGGATTTTAATTATTTTGATAATTATATATTAGTACTACAGGCACCATCGTCGTTATTCCATCCACATTTCCTCGTGATATTTTCCATCATAATACTAGCGTTAATTGGTACATGTTTAGCATAGTCGGACTACAACCGACAATTTCCGATTGCAAGTCGAGGGTATCCGACAACTGACTCGCCTACAACCAATTAGTTCTGAGACAATAGCTTATTATTATTCAGAACTATTGGACCCGACAGACGTTATGCCCTGTCTTATCTATGAATATTAATGTCGAATTAGAATAATTTTCCGTGAAATTTTCATTCATAAGTACCCCAGACCAGAAACAACTAGACTTGCAGTCCCAAACTGACGTTTAGAATAAAACGAGACAAGGATATGAAAAACATGCAAGAGTGAAAGAGTAAGAGACAAAATATTTTGTCCTTTACTGCGTATCCGGGTAAATCTGGATCCAAGCTCTGTCTGAGTTCTCAATGATCTGAGATAAGTACCTTCTCCTGACACTTCAAAAGCACAACCAAGAGAGAATTAGACAAATTGGTACAGTCGTTCTCGAGTATTGCGCGTAGAAACATATGTAGCGAGTCATTTTATATTATAGATTAAATATTATATGTACTTTTCTACAGAGATAAATAGGTGCTCAGGGGCCATACAATGACAAGAGAGTAATGTTGTTTACGTTGTGTAAAAGTGACAGCGTTATACCATTCATCTAGCTCTATCTTTGTTACACACATTAAATAATACTACTTTAAAAACGTACGGATCCCAATATCTTTAAGGTTTTCGCAATTCTGGTTTATGTCTATTGTCTAATGTATATTTATATATTTACTTGTTTTTGGTCGGTGCCTTTATCGCAATAGGTCGTCTGCTTTCTGGGTGTCATAGATTTGGTATTAGATTTTTATTCCGTTACGATGAGAATTTCGAGAGAAAATATAGATAATAAATAAATTATCCTCAAAAATTTGGCCGGTTAAACCACACCGCATAACCTAAGGTTAACTGAGAGAAAATGATATATAGCATGAAGTTTTGTACCATTGTAGTGCAATAAAGTATTAATGAAATAAATAAATAAGTATATCCGAGTTGACTGTGACTTTGAGCGTTTCAAAACAAACGCTTTACGTGAATATTAGAAAAAATAGATAATTATTAACTAACATATCAACAAATGGTCTGAAAATAATGTTAGGTATTACGTAAACAAACACATCTATTTAGGTATAGAACAATATGGATGTGTGTGTTTTTCTAGAGGGGTGGACGACCCTTTGGAGGCGTAACGTCTCCTGCAACGATTGGGGACTTCGATGGACAAATTGCAAGGATGTCGGTGATAAATCTCTCCGAAATCCCTTAAGGATGTCTACCATCCCTTATGTTGCCTTTTACGGCGTATTAGTCAAGCAATACAGTTGTTTTTTATGCTTATTGTGTGATTTATTAAACATTACATACAGTATATAAGTATTTAAGTTATTAACCGGGTGTATCGGCGTGAAATTAATAAAAAAAAGGTCGAATTTAATAATAAATATTATCGAGTGGAAATACAATGTCCGTGAGTGCGCGTTTCTTTAAAAACTATATATTATAAGGAAATCCGCGATTAAACATATTTAAAAAAAATCAATAAGTACTGTCGAATGGGGAGTTATCTATGAAGTTTTTCTGACAGGTTTTCGGGCGGAGAACTGTCATTACTGTCAAACTCCTTTTTTAAGTCGCTTAAAAAAGAAACTTCAGTCAGCGCGCCCTTCCTGTGATGGCAAAAGGAGCATGAATGATCGATAGTTTGACATTTAAAAAATACCGGTTAAATAAGTGTTTCGCTCAAGCTCAATATTCATCAAGCTTTGTGTAATATGCTACTGTATATTTCATCAAGCTTTGTGTTATGCTACTGTATACCTGTATGTTATAGCACTTATAATGATGAAAAACAAATTCAAATAATTTATAACTTATACCGCATTATTAGCCCTAAGCGGTAAACATACTGTTTTATTTAAAAGCTGAGCAACAATGATGGGTATTGATCCTTTAATTTGATGGAACTTTAACGCTTCACCAAACCCGACAAAATAATTTTAATTTGCGGTCCCCGAGGTCTTAAAGCGTTAAGTGACGTAGGTAGGGTCCCTATTTCCGAGCGAGCTGCGGTCGATTATTTTTAGGGTTATGAATTTAAAATCATTTCGTGGTAAGTAAGCGGTTACCTACATTTTTGGAGTATTTCGCATTAATAAATTGATGAAGAGACTACTTAACCCTTTCCGGTAGGTAGGTAGGTAGGTACACACTCGCCTGTCAACGATATAACAATAGGTTGGTAAATCTATTTATTTAGACAACTCGGTATGCTTATTGCAGCCACGTTCCAATTATTATAAAACACTAGCTGTCTTGGAAAGCGTGTGTTTTGACACAGGAAGTCTTTGTAACTCTTCTCTGGACTTCCATGAATAATGCAAGACCAAATTTAGGCAAAACAAATCCGCGGTTCGCTAGTTTTAGCGAGACAAACGATCAGCGATTCATTTGTATATATAGATATTATTTACTTAATCAAGGACTTGCGAGTACAGTCAAAGCAAATAAATACAATAATTCATTAATGTGAAAAATACGACTACAACACAAAATAACAATAAAATATATTAGGGCCAGAAGAATTTAATTATTTCCTAGATAGGTACTGAATTATTTAAGTTAGGTACTTGATTATTTAAGTTACTAGATATAGCTTTAGTTAAGCTCTTTTATTAGGATACCTACAATAATAGATAGGGTAATTAAGCGAAGATATTATTTAGACAAAACCTACAAGTTATTAGTACCTAACTAACTAAGTACTTTTCTAACTCATCTAAGTACTTTTATTTTTTTATTTTCATCTGGACTGTAAGAATGTTGATCGCTTCTCATCCAGTTAAAAGGTGAACCACTTAATAGAAAACCATGCTTCATGGTAAACGACCACTAGGCAACACCAAGCAGGAAGTTGGTTAAATGCATTTACAATGAAAACAATAAAACACTTTTTAATACGAGTATTATACAGTTTTTATATCTCCACATGGTAGTACTGACGGGTAGCAGTCTACCAAAACAAGGAAATACTACGCTCTGCAACGTTTTGCAGTCAGGTACGTAACGTACGACATTGGAGATCCATGGGACCTTGTACCTCATAAATAACCTGTCCCGTCGGAGGGCGGGCAATATCCTATCCGACCGCCCGCCCGCCCAGTCTCCGTGAGAGTTTAGACCGCTACGTCACTCGAAAGCCCATTTTGTGACACTCGGCTAAACCACAGAGCTTTCCTTAAGTAACATTTGCGCTCTTCTAATCGTGTTTGTGTAAAAGGGACAGAGTATGCTCAAGCGACACAACTTCGGGGTCTTAAGTCAGTCCAATTAGTTCTTAGTATCGGTGATTGTTATTATTTGTGGCATAGTATTAGGTAAAAGGTCAAGTGTTTCTGACAGTTAATAAAGCAATCATTGACCTTATTAAGCGGATTCAACAAAGTAAACTAAGTTCTCACAAAAATAAGTTCGCGGATAACTTAATCGTTTATGTTTATTTTTGTTGAAAAGAAGATATTTCAAAGGTTATAACTCAATATTGTTCACCGGGTATATAGGCACGAGGCTCGAGCTTGTCTTTGATTATATTTGCGCCTATAAGAATATTAAGTTATAATGTCTATGCGCGTATCATTAAACAATTTTAAAGGTTGTCCCATAATAAGTAAATCAGGGTTTGATGATGGCAAATCAGATAAATCGAAGAGAAATTACTATAGAGGAGAAAAATCAAAATCTGATTAAATTCGGTTCTTTTTTCTTTAAAATTATTGTATGGGGAGGTCGAAGCTTTTTCGGTTTCGGAACATTTACGTTGCTAAAATCTACTCAGAACAGAAACAGTATACTTTGATGTAAAAGGATATTTTCAAATCTCCCTTAATGGAGTATAAGTACACTTTAAGACTCTGCGCAGAGACCTAACAAAATGTTCAAAGATGTGTTATGAAAAAAAAATATAATGAATGAATGAAGTTGTGAACTCTCCCTTTTTTAAAGTCGGTAAAAATACATCAGTCATAAGTTTATATTAAGAAAGTCGGATCTACAAAACGGAACATGTTCAGGAGAGAAGATAGAAGCTAGTTTTGGATATTAAAACTAAACTGCTTGTGATACATGCTTCAAATTTACAACAGCTTATAATCTTTGGTATCGTGATGTAATATACGCATAAGTTTATAGATGTTAATATCGTCAATCTAACGGTGTAGAAAAATACATATACCTAAAATTGCACTACCGACATTTTTAATTGGGACCATCGACTGGGAATGGAATGTCGTAAGTCATCATCATCATCAGCCACATGGCGTCCACTGCTGGACGAGGGTCTCCCCCAATTATTACCATGATCATTTGGGGGGAAATGCCGATAATCACCACGCTTGGCAGGCGGGTTGGCGATCACAGTGGTGTTGTGGTTTAACTCACAGAGAGTTCCCTCGGTCGGTTGCCTCTTAAGACCCCCACGTTGGGAAAAGTTGGCCTGGGGTGGTGACACATTTACACATTTATTTTATTCGCCGTCACCACACCTTGCGGAAAACCACGATCACGAAGTCTTAGCGTACTTACATAGGCTCTGATAATTAAAGAAAAAAGAACCGACTTCAACCAGTAAAATTTGACATATACCTCTATATGGGGTTTTCTCTGTTTTTCATGGATGCCATTGTCGGAACTGAACCAAATTTATATGGGACCAAACGGGAAGCACCAGCTTTTAAATAAAACAAAAACATCCAAATCGGTTCACCCAGACGAAAGTTCTGAGGTAACAAACATAAAAAAAATACAGACAAATTGAGAACCTCCTCCTTTTTTTTGAAGTCGGTTAAAAAAGAGATCCATTTGTATCCGCCTATAGAGGCATTGGGGAGGAGGGCCCTCGTCCAGCAGTTGACGTCATGTGGCTGATGATGATGATAGAGGCATTCTAGAAGCTACGAATTTCCTATGTCTACTCTATTATTGACTAGCTGTTCCATGTTGCTGTTACTAGGGTATTTCCCTTCCCGTGGGAATTTCGTGAGAAAATATGGGCTACAAGTAATTTTTTCCATTACCTGTATAAATAGTATACTCAAATCCGAATTTCTGTAATGGAACTAATGTCAAAACTAATATCCTATGTAGCGTAAGAGTAGGGTTACCATAATTTCGTTTACTTCAGAAAATAATATTTGACGGAATAAAAATACAAAATATAAAAGACGGAAATATGAACTAGGAAGGCGACCATTTTTCTTTGTCCTTCGCAATTATTTAATTAATACCTTAGTATATGGTTTCGTTCGAATATATTCTGTAGCATAAAATTAATCGCTATATTGTATTTGCTAAGCCCAAAATTCGAGAACGGATGGAGTAATTTCTCTAATTATTTTTTTGTTATGCTTGTACATGTGTACTTGTCAGAAGAACGTTCTTTTAAAAATATAATAGAAAAGTAATGGCAAATCATATTAATAATTTGAAAACAATATGGTTACATGTCGGTACAATAACATGGCTCCATATAAAATGTCATCTCCCGAGGCAAAAATTGTTTATTTTGTATGGAGATAAAAAATCTTTTTTGCGTTTCCCCGCATTGTGGCCATATTAAAAGTTGTTCATATTGACAAGCCCAACAATGTTTCTAATACCATTGCTCGGGGTCCTTTTACACGCAGTAAAGTGATCCTGTGCTTTTATGATCAATACATGGGCAGCGCCGCTATTTCCCCTCATTGAATAGATTCTTTCGAAAAACGCTTTTGAAGATGATCGTCTATGATGATTTTGTATTACATTTATCAGATTTATGATGTTAATAGATTCTAACCTGCATTTTTGTTCAAACTGCATATTAATATGATTTTATTCGTTGGTATTCAGTACTATTTTTCAACCGTCTACGATTTTACAGGGACTGAATCTTCCAGAAGAGCCGCACTCTCTTAATTTTTTATGTTTCCGTGTCCTCTTTTAAGAGCAATTAAAAATTTGCACGTGAAATAGCACAACAGACACCCGCCAAAATTTAAAAACGTTTTTTAGGCTATATAATATACTTTTTAAGTAATCAGCATCTTCGTCATTCATTCATCAACATTAAAAAAAATATTTAGCAAAAGCAAAGGTTCGGATGGTTTCTAATTTTCAAGTATCCAGTGTTTTTATGAAAACTATGAGTAGGTAAGTACACATTTGCAGCCTATGTCACGCTTCGTAATAAGTATAACAAAGAAATTGTTTCGTAGACAATAACAGGTTGTTGTATGAGAAATAATCGATGACCTGACTAACTATAATTAATTATCTAATTGATATCACTTCTAAGGAAGAACGAAACCACTCAATCATAATAACATTTATTAAAAAGGATAATTGTTACATTTGGATTAAATTGATCCTATTCGAGTTCAAGGTTATAAATGTAAATACAATGGACAATATCTTGATTGTGGCTAAACTAAAGGGGCACAACAATACAGGAAAACTGATTACCACTTTTTCAAAGTGTTTTACGTTTACTATACGTTTACGTTTATACGGTTTAAATTAAAAGTGAAAAAAATAATAATAAACGAATGGTATTATATGATCGCATCAAATGCCAGTTTAAAACTGTAGTAGGGGACAATATCTAAACCAGAAGCAATCTGATTACTGACGAACCGTACATGTTAAATGTTAACGATTACTAACCTGTTTTTTTATCGATTTCATATTTTATTTCAGTAATGTGTTTCTGTGTCAAAATTGATAATTATTTATTATTTTTTTCAATACTGTTTGTACGACAAAAAGTACGTTTTGAAGTAAAAGTTATTTGGCTTCTAACATACTTGCGAGTTGCGTTTTTTTATGATTTTTACTCGAGTAATTCTTTTGGTGAGGAGAAGTCAGATGTCCGTATTTCATTCCTTGCCAACACACGGTCGGTATTTTTCTTCATTCCGTCGGTGACAGTTAGACTGAATACGTCTTCATTACTTCAGTGACTGCGGAAGTCTTTGTGTTTTTGTTATCTAACTAGTTAGAGTTGCTAGGCGGAGGTTGTGGTGTAAAATTACTCTTGCGAGCCTTTTTTTTCAAAACAAAACAATTTTTGTCTCAAAAAATATTTCTATCTAAAATCCCTATGAATCTGTCTGTGATGTTGCATTGGCATACATAAAGATTATGTTTGTGTTTAACATACAACCTACGTATGTGGTGGATATAAGTTTTTTGTGAGGTACCTATCGGGTTTTGAATTTTTTGACAGGCGCTAAGAAACTATTGTGTAACCTATACTGTATAGGACAGTTTAACTATGTTAGCTAGTGCGAATTTGCTTGTCTGTTTTTTTTCTAGGCAATGTAATTCAAATTCCACTGGATTTCCTATATTTGACAGATTATGTTATAATTTTGCATTGATGTGACACAATGACAGAAAGTATTGAAGAAATCTGTAAAATAAACGTCATGGAAAATTTTCCATTAGTGGTGGAAATTTCTCTATCATTAGTATAGTAAAGGTTAATATGTTTACCCTACTTAATGTGAGTTTCCTAAAAAACAACATTCACATTGCTGGTTGTGGGTCATCCCAAAATTGAGTCGAAGGGTTCACTGCGCCGCGCCGGTGTACAAATGAAGACAAATTACTGGCCTGTTTTTGTATAGCAAGCTACAGAGTCAAGTACTGTGGCGTTCTACTTATATTTCAAGATTTTTATAGAAGTTATGGCTATGAAGAGATTTAGTCATGACTTGTCGGGCCCGTCGCGTTGGTGTAGTGGTCAGCATGTCTGCCTCTGCTCCGTAGGGCCGTGGGTTCGATTCCCACCCGCTGACAGGTGCTTAGGTGAGGAGCTTTTAAGTACTTGTTGGATGTGTCTGGGTGTTTTATTTATATAAGTATGTATTTAAATGAAAAAAAAATGTATATAAGTAAATATATCTCGTTGTCTGATTTCCATAACACAAGTGCTTTAGCTACTTAACATGGGATGAAGGCAATGTGTGTGTTGTTGTTAAAATATTTATTTATTTATTATTTGTGGCACGCCTTGCGATTCATTCGCGCACTTCAGTATAAAATTTTTATTTTAAAAAATACTACGGGTACCTGACCAAACTTCCAAATAACGTGGTTCTCATATAAACTTTTACCCTCTTAGGGCAACAATCGTTTAATTAAAATGGTTAGCTTTAATTGTAAGTCGCTGAATCGGTCTATGGGGTGTGTTAGGAGTTTGTGTAGAACCAGGGACATAGTGGCTCTCCAAGAGACGTGGTTACTGCCACACGACACAGGAATCATTGGAAGTATCGATCAGGATTTCAGCTATACAGGAAAATCAGCGGTGGACACGTCGTCTGGCATACTCAGAGGGCGACCGTTCGGAGGTGTAGCTCTTCTGTGGCGAAAAAGCGTCTTTCCATGCGTCACAGTGCTTATGTGTAATAGTGTTCGCCTATGTGCTATTAAAATAAATACAAAATCTTCGACTATGCTGGTGTTCTCGGTATACATGCCTACGGATTCTGCGCAGAACCTAACGGAGTTCACGGAGTGTATGAGTGAGATTAGTGCCATAATCGAAGCAAGTGAGTGTGAAGCTGTGTTTATTTTGGGAGACTTCAACGCGCATCCTGGTGAGCCTTTTTATAATGAACTATTAAGCTTCTGTTCAGACGTTAATTTGATTTGTGCGGATGTAAAGTTACTGGCCGATGACACTTATACTTTTACTAGTGATGCTCATGGATGTAACAGGTGGTTGGATCACTGCGTTGTGTCGGAAGTGGCATGGATGACTATAAGTAGTATAAAAGTGTTACATGATGATGTGTACTGGTCAGATCATTACCCCCTTGAAATTACAACTAACTTAGACACACTTAAGCCAAAAATAAACGCGGGGTGTATCTCAAAAAATAAGGTTATATGGGGAGATCGTGATCAGATGCAAATAAATAAATATAGTGAATGTTGTAACGAACGACTAAAAAACATAGATTTCCCTCATGAGCTGTCTTCGTGTTGTGATAATATGTGTCGAAATTGCAAACATAATTTAATCATAGATACATTATATGAGAATATTGTAAACATATTGACCGATGCAGCGGTATGCAGTTATACTTGTAAGAGTTCTAGGAAACATCGATATATTACTGGATGGAATAAACATGTTACGCATGTGCACCGGGAGGCTCGGGTGGGTTTTCAGGAATGGGTAGCTCACGGGAAGCCGTCTTCGGGTTTTCATTATGACTATATGTGTAAGACACGCAAGATATTTAAGTCTAAGCTAAAATGGTGCCAAGACAACCAACAGCAGATAAAATCGGACATTTTGGCCAGCCACCATTCAGCTAAAGATTTTAAAATGTTTTGGAAAGAAACCAGCAAACTGAATCCTAAACCGAGCATCCCGGTGAGCATTGATGGTTGCAGTAATGCCAGCGAAATAGCTAATTTATTTAAGGACTATTTTAAGGTTCAGCCTTCACCGGGGGTGGGTTGCGCGGCGAATGGGTCGGAACCTGATAAGAAAAACTATTGTGTAAGTGTTAATGTAACATCAAAGTGTATCTCATCTATTATTGCCAAGATGAAGTGCGGTAAATCGCCGGGTCACGACTCACTCAGCATAGAACACCTACGGTGGGCGGGTGTCCACCTTCCCAGAGTATTAACTATACTATTTAACCTCTGCATTAGACACTCATACTTGCCAGCTAAATTGATGAGAACAATAGTGGTACCCATAGTCAAAAATAAAACTGGAGATCTTTCAGATAAGGGTAATTATAGACCAATATCGTTGGCTACCATTATAGCCAAGGTATTGGATCGCGTATTAGACGAATATCTTTGTAAGCACTTAAACATACATGATGCTCAATTCGGGTTTCGACCAGGCATGTCGACGGAGAAGGCGGTGCTGTGTTTGAAACAAACGGTCGGGTATTACACTGGGAGGAGGACGCCCGTACATGCGTTGTTTTTAGACCTATCGAAAGCCTTTGACTTGGTTTCCTACGACTTGCTCTGGAGTAAACTTTCGAATGACACGGACTTACCCCCGGAGTTGGTTGATCTCTTCCGGAGTTGGTATGGAGGCCAGACAAATGTTGTTAGGTGGGCAAATAGCGAGTCTGAGGTGTACAGGCTGGAGTGTGGGGTGAGACAGGGGGGAGTAACCTCGCCCAAGCTCTTCAACTTGTATATTAACCAGCTGATTGTGGGGCTCAGTGAATCCGGAGTGGGATGTTCAATAGATGGCACCACCATTAATAACATCAGCTATGCTGATGACATGGTGCTTCTGTGCCCCACGGTCAGTGGGCTTAATAAAATGTTAAAAATGTGTGAAAGTTATTCGGTGGTTCATGGGCTTAGGTACAATGAAAAAAAAAGTGAGGTAATGGTGTTCAAAGCGGGGAAAAAATCCTACGACACACCACCTGTCAAACTGTATGGTGTACCTCTCAACAGGGTCAGTAAATTTAAGTACCTGGGTCACTGGGTCACTGAAGACTTAAAGGATGACTTTGATATTGAACGAGAACGCAGAGCGCTGTCGGTGAGGTGTAATATGTTGGCCCGCAGATTTGCTCGGTGTACGAAAGAGGTCAAGGTGACCTTATTTAAAGCCTTCTGCCAGTCCTTTTACACCTGCAGTCTGTGGGTTAGCTTTACCCAGAAACCTTACAACGCTTTGCGAGTACAGTATAACAATGCCTTCAGAGTTCTGCTGGGGTTGCCTCGGTACTGTAGTGCGTCAGGTATGTTTGCTGACTGGCATACAGATGGTTTCCATGCCATAATGCGGAAACGAGCAGCATCCCTGATGTGCAGGGTGAGGAGCAGCACCAGCAGCGTTCTGGCGGTGTTGGCTGACAGAATGGACAGTCCCATCCAGCGTCACTGGGCATCGATGCATATTATGCCGAGATCTGGACCTGAGTGGGACTGACCATACACATTTTGATAAACTACCTATTGTAATTGGGTTATTGTATAGTTTATTGTGTGTAGTCAATTAAGTATTACTAACATAGCTTAAGTTTTTATTGTTATTAACACAATTATGGGTTTCTTTTTGCCTGAAATAAATGTTTTATTATTATTATTATTAGGGGATTAATTTTTAAAATTCCTTTTTATCTCACGTAAACTTAACCCCAATACAAAATTTCACATTTCTAGTGAAGGTTTGGTCTGGGCGTTGATAAGTCAGTGACGAATGAATTAGTCAGGACTTTTAGTTTTGTATATAAATAATAACGATCATGCTAAAATAAATTTCAGGTTCGATGTAATTAAAAAATATCATAAAAGATAGTTCAAAATAAGTGCCTAATTAAATAGTTTTAATATGGTATTTTCAAAAGGCCACAGATTTAAACGAGGACTTACGCTTAGACAAATTAAGAGGATCTACGGAGTCTGTATTTGTGAATCTGAATTTAAGATTCGAACTTTCAGAGTTCGTTCAACATAACTACATTTCAGTCTTCTGGTTTATCACAGTGCAGTGGTAATAAAATATCTCACGTTGAAGCGACATTTTATAATATGATTCATAGTCAATAGATAATATTATACGATCTTCCACACCTGTCTGGCTATAACTGCGTATAAATAGATGGTACTCAAGCAGATAATATGCTACAGAATTTAAATATACTTGTCTCACTCTTACTCGAATGTGTAAAAGAGACATTGTATGTTTATTGCAGTGCTATGTTGGTTATGTAAGTACATATCCAGTTAGTTTACTAATTTACAACTATCGTAAATGTGTTGTCAGTTACGATTACCATTGTTGTAAGAATAGTTCAATCTCCTAATTGAACACAAACAGCGGCGTAGGTAAAGTGCATTAGTAATTAGGCTCGACGACTAAGATTGTCTAGTGGTCAGAACACGTATTTCTAATCTGGGAATACGGTCACAGGTTCTATTCCCGCCTACTATAGGTAGACTATAGGTAGGTACAGAATAATAAGTTATTTAATAACTTATATTTATCATGTATCATATTTATTCATGGATGACCGACTTGCGAGTGTCTATAACTAACATGCGTATAAAAAAAAGCTGCTAAAAATGTTTTTCGACTCCATTAAAAATAGACGATTCTGCCTTTGGAGATGACAGTCATTTTGTATGGAGATTAAACATATTTTTTTAAAGAATCAACATCATCCGACCGAGTCTACTATTAAAAAAAACTAGTTCGATCGCAATTTCTGCCATCATTCCACAGTTTAATAGCAGATACGATCATACCCTCTCTCTTATTGTGGGGAAAACCGCTATGGACATTCCGCCACTGGCGGAGACAACGGCGGGGTTACGTGGGATTCGTACCCACTAAAACCCCACTGTGACCATTTGCACGTTATTGCCGCCCACTCCGGAATCAGACTGAATCACTACATTTTAGGAGATTTGGCCACATGACCACGTTGCTAATTGTAAATTCTTTCGATTTGGCAATGTAAATACTTTCGATTGGAATATTGTTCTTCCATACTTGGTATCTTCGCCACTGCCATCAAGCTCCTACTTCATTATCATCATCACCATCGGCCCATACATGTCCAAACTCCAAGTAAAAAACTTTACTTGCCTACTTATTAAATCAACCCTAATCACTAATCAATCCCCTTAGCAATCCGTAAATATCTCGAAATCAAGGCCAGAGTGCATGAAATTTTAATGTGATTGATTAAATTGTATTCTCGGTCGTCTCACGATTTAGAAACAGTAGTGGAAATGTTGAATAAGATTGAGGTAAGAGTATATATGGCCTAAGAACAGAAGACATGAAATAAAAATAAATTGCCACGCATTTAACTTTCTGTCCCACTATGTAACAAGTAAGAGATCCAGAGACAGAATAAAGTTGCTTAGAAATGATTCAAACGACTTCATAAAAGAAGGCCCTTCTCAATTCGACCAGATATTCGAATATGCTTTTTTTTGTTTGTTCGCGGATAACTTCGTCGTTCATAAACGGATTTTGATGATTATAGTTTTTTTGGGAATAGTTAAGTTATTTCAAAGGTGGTCTCATGACATTGAAGTCAGGGTTTGATGATGGGAGACCCGATGAATAGAGGCTAACTTCGTAATATTGTAGGGGCGGACGACCAGTGCTGATTGACGTTGGTTTCATTTTCTTTACGCGATTTTTAGAGCTAGCAGTTCCAAAGGTCAAAACACTTCAGTAACGTAATTGCCCTGAAAGTGGTATTCTGTATCATTTTCGCCCAACGTTTGCTACGTTTAAGAGCCAAAGGTAGAACAAGTAGCAATTATGTTCCTTAATTGTACTAGTTTAGTGTGTCACCAAGAAATGGAAGTGTTTCCTGTACCCAAAGCCTTTATTCGGCTATTTTATCAATTATATATTTAAGAAATTAGATTTTCATTTAATTAATTTATTGATGGCTAAACAGCATCGCATCATACATAGGCTGAGATTGAGAGACTGATTGGTAGAAAGGTATATGCTACACACCTAGCACCTAGCAGTGGCGCGCACTGGCTTTTACGACAAGGTAGGCAGTGATCCCCAAGAATTAACACCTATGTAAACTTGTCTTTACAAAATATCCTATCTACTCACCCACAAAACACAGGACTTTGTTAGTATATTTTTGCCTATATAGTGTGCACGCCACTGGCACCTAGATACAGCCGGTAGCGAACCCAAAAACTGTTTCCTGTACCTATTCGTACCTACCCAGAATGCACACGTCACAACACAGGGAAAAAAAACACCTTTTATTTTGTAATACCATCTTGGATCCGGATTCACGGTCTTCGGGTTCATTGCATTGGATCATTCTGTAAAAGGTAGAGTCTTCAAGCTGTCACAGTTATAATGCATTCAAGCCCATGTCTGTTTCCGTACAAAGTGACGGCACTTTGCAACAGCTGGCAATCTTTAGAAATTTAATTTAATAAAATGGGATGCCTTTCTTATCCATTCGTTTGTTCATCAATGACTTTATTTGGATCAACATCACATCATCGACATTTAGAGAGTGTTTCAAAAGTCGACGTAGGATGACAAGAAAGCCTACACAAATTATATTTTCAACTAGCTTTCCGCCCACGGCTTCGCCCGCGTGGACTTCGGTTATATTGCGGTATAAAGGACAACTATAAGAAAACTTATCAATTTTTTCCGGGATAAAAAGTACCCTATTATTTAATCCGGACTTCTAACTTTACGTATGCAAAAAAAAAAATCAAAGCAATCGGTTTGGTAGTTACGGCGTGAAAGCGGAACAAACAAACTCACTTTCCGATTTATAATATTAGTAAGGATTACTCGTACTATCCATATTCGATTCCAAAGTTGATTACTGGACGGATTTCTATACCTAATTTCAAGGATTGAAGTGCTTTATTATTCCTGAGTAGCTAAGATTCAGTAGGTTATGACTACGAACGAGTGAGCGACTTGTACAAAATGTGTATCATATACACTCGTGAGCAAAAGTTCCGGGTCACACATACCTAATTTTGAACCTCTCACCAACATAACCACATCTAAATATCTCGCAATCGAGGAGAGCTGAGTAAAATAAACTGCCTTTTTAAAGACAATAAATTAGCGAATAAGAAAGTCTTAAATTTTTTTCAGAATTTCATTGGAGTTTTATATATGACCCGGATTTTTTGCTCACGAGTGTCTTATAGGTGCAGATGATTCGACCCTAACTGTACAAGTAGGTTTCTATAGGTTACTTTGGGATGAATTCTAAGCAGAAAACAAAGGGATGGCAACGTCAGTAAACATTGAATACCAAATGGACGGCATTTGGACCTTTTCCTTTTTTTTTCACTCGATTTTTGACGGAGGGATGTGGGTGTAGAACATTTCTATTGTTTTTGAATACTCGCTGTTGTAGAAATGTATGCGTGTAGGTATGTTTTGTTTTAGACAATTCGAAAGGGGTACTTTCAGCATCAATGCAAACACTGCCAATAAAAACGGAGGAAGCCGGAAATACTATTTGAAGGCGAATCATACTGTTTCTGTAGATCCTACTGAGTCCGTTGCAACAAGTGTCAATGGCCCCGGAAGAAAAAATAAACAATCAGCTCAGAGAATCGGAGTTTCTACGGAGAGATGGATTTTTTAAACAGACTCAGTAAGATGGATAAACAGCTTAGATGGGTATTTCCGAATTTCTGAAAATCTGTATAGATAGGTACTGTTTATAAGCTTTAGAATACACTCGACAGGGTGTCATTTTGTACCTCTATCTCACTAAATCACAGTCAACAGAGAAGGATGAAACGTTGTCAAGTTTATTCTAAAAGCAAATTGCCTGTAGTACCTAAATTTAAATTTAAAATATTTCCATCTTTATTATACTATCTACTAATAATAATTGACCTATATTTTAAAGCCACTTTCCAGAGCACCAGATGTTATAAGTACTTCGATCGCCTTTCGTTAGCAATAAAACTTAGTGATTTTTTAGTCTCAGTGTCTTTAAAAGGGTTAATTTGATTTGACGGCTTGTTTATGTCTTTGGGCATTGGGAAAATGTAGGCCAATCGGATTATGTCTGGACGAACTGTTTTATATTAAACTATTAATTTTATTTTCGATCGATGTATTTCTGTACAGTTAAGGACTACCTGGGATATCAACACCTTTGGCAGTTTATCTTTAAAAATATTGATAAGCTAGGCATTTAAAAAAACTCCGGAATAGTTTCGCTTCGCTTGACATAAAAGGCATATTTAAAAAAAAAGACAGAATTCGGCAAAATTACTTCAATATGAATTCCATTCAACCAAAAACTAAATATCTACTATTACTTCACCTATCTAGAAAATTTAGAGAACTATTATATATTTTTCATATTCAGCCAAAAGTTCTTTATTTCATCGTTATAAGTGCTATAACATACAGATATACAGTAGCATAACACAAAGCTTGATGAACGTCATTTATGACTTTAAAAACAAAAGTAATCGTCCCCGGTTCGAATTAATTTATTTTACTGGCCAGAAGAACCGGGAAGAAACGAAAGCAAAATACGGAAAGTAATTAGGTTCAAAATGACACGGCGTCGCACCATTTAAAGTGCAAACTATCTAGTCCTCCGCCATCTTGGTTTAACTTGGCAATTTCGGCGGCAAATTACTTGGTCAGAGGTAGAGAGTTGCTAGTTAGCAGTACACTTACATAATGAATAAACTTGCAACTTGATGAAATTTACTTGATGATTTTACAACGAAGTTAACATTATTAAATTAAATATGAATAATGTACGTTGATTTCATTATTTAGTTTTCGTCCCGAATTTTCATTCGCGGAAAACTCAGTAGTCTGCCTCCCGTGTTGTGTTTTTATGTTATCTCAGACTATTTAGGAACATTGTAGGTACAATGAAGATTATATATAACATTCAGAAGTTATGCGCGCATATAATGGGGAATCATTTGATAACCATCTTTCGGACCACGCTGCATTTTCACGATCCTGGGATACCTGCATTTCCTAGTATCTTTAAGTACATTATGCATGACAAATTCTTTCAAGACCTCACCTACGACAACAATCTTTCAAGGTCTCTCACTGCATTTGCAAAAGATTGCTTTTATAATTAAGATAAAAACAACTAGATTTACGATACAAAACTAACGTTTAGGATAAGAGATATAAAGAAAAACGTGCAGTAGTGAACGAGCAAGAGATTGATTATCTTCTGTTCCTTACGGCGTAGCAGGGTGTGTTTCTCTCCGGCTGGGGTCACCCATCGACGTAGTGGCTCAGGCTGTTCCGGAGGCCCCGGCAATAACGCGGGAGTGGTCACCGTGGCGTTTTAGTGGGTGTGAGTCCCATATAACCCCCCCGCTGTCCCCATTAGCGGTGGGGTATCCATGACGGATTTCCCCAAAATAAAAAAAAATAAAAATGGTGTACTTCTCACAGACCAAAAACAAACTAGAATTGCAATCCTAAACTGACGTTTAGAATAAAACGAGACTATGATGTGAAAAACATGCAGGAGTGAAAGTGTAAGAGAGACAATACTTTCTGTCTTTTACTGCGTACCAGGATATATCCGTATCTAAACTGTGAAATGAGTGCTAAAAGTGACCGTTTGGGTCCAAGGTGGTACTCGGATTGCAAGTCAAGTTGTGTTTGGTCTGAGGTACTTCTGGATTCAAACTGTCACTTTTATTACCAAAATGACAGATTGGATCCAGAAGTACATTAAACTTTCATTCATATTGCGTAGAAAGAGAAAGACTGAGGCTTCTATGTGGCTTGCAAGTCTAGTTGTGTTTGGTCTGGGTTTCATAAACCTTTTTTCATCCGCTATCTGGTCGTTCCACCGAAGCTGCCCTTTTCAATCACTGTAACAAAGACATCGTTATTTTACTATGTAGGTACCTACTATTATTTTGTTTATTTACCCTTAACTGCATGATTTTTTTTGTCTTAATATAAATCTATCCTTCTTAAATTATGTGGCTTGCATCATGGGAAAAAAATTAAAAAATTAAAAGTGGTCTAAAGTCAAAACTGCGTTCATAAGTAATAGTTGTACCTTTGACAATAATTTAGAATGTAAAATCTGTAGATGGGACGGCTAGAAAAAAAAATTCGAGGAACAAAATATATAGATGTAGTATTACATCACTATGCATAAGAGCTAAATTTTAATTATTTTATATACATACATACACTTCAGGCCTGTTTCCCAGAGGGTTAGGTTGAGACTATAGATCTCCATTTCTGGCATACCCCTTTCACTTCATCTACATTGTTCCATCTTTTCATACATGACCTTTCGCCAGGACATCACCAATCTGGTCGATGTATGTCCTTCAGAGGCGACCTCTACTCACCCGGCTTATTACACATAACCTATATAAATCTCTTTTGTCACCCGACTTTCATTCATTCTCGCCATATGCCCAAACCACCAAATTATTTTACCGATTTGCTACATCTATTTACCTAGCAGGAAAGGCGAGCGACAGACCTTTGAATTTCACCTGCTTAAATATTATCTATATAAAGTTACTTTGTGGAATATTATTTGGAAATAACTAGATCTTAAAAAGTTTATTTTTCTTATATACCTAATTTTACTAAAAAGGCAAAGATCGTAGCCTCTACAGTTATAAGCACTTAAAACTTTGGTATGAGACAAAAAGGCCTTGAATTTTTAGCACAACAGCAATTTTCGTTAGGTAAAAGTCTTCGAAGAAGAACAAGTATTTCAAATAATTCTTTGTTTTTATGGATCAGATAGAATTTTTCTGTGCTTTGTGAGGGTCGGGGGATTACTTGTATTATCTTACTTTCACCAAAAATAACTCAAACTTTGACCACATACACGGGAAAGTTATTTTATCCAGATTACCAAGTTAGGTGGGATATACATATAGTATGTTTGAATGGACAGTATAGCCTCGTGTTGGTTCGCAAGTCCTGATACAAAGTGCAAATTTTTTTTCATTGTGTCTGATTAAAAATTAAAAGAAGCTCCGATTTCAAATTTTATTTTTGCGCCCATTTTATGTAATGTAAAAAATGTAATACATCTAGTATTTCGACAGTTAAAACGCTAAAGACAGACATGTCAAACTTATAACAGCCTTCTTTTTGCGTCAGGGGATTAAAAAATAAAATGCGAATGTTTGTGTTATCATGACTCGTATTTTGAAACTTCCCTCAAGCACACATCTCTGCTCAAGTAAATTTTGTCTTGCTCTTATTGTGTTACGAACTATGTGCTCAAGCGACACCAGAGTACTGATTATTGTTCAAGAAAGAAGAGACAAGACATATATCTAACGCGCTACGATTTGTTGAAACAAGCTGAACCGTACGAAGCGTGACATAATAGCCAACTAGAGTGCGTATTTATTCTACGTCATGTTTTTCTCAACGTACGTGCTAGACCTGCAGCTGACCATCTCGTACATCTACAGTATATCCTTATAAGGCGACGTCAGCTGTTCTTCTAGCTAGACGACACTGAGTGCATTTCAGCAGGAGTCAATGCTCCGAAAGGTAACATTAGATCCACCTCTCTGAACAACAGCTGATCGCGACGCCAATTTTCTTTCGTTTAAACGTCGATGTCGATACCTGCTAAAATGCACCCTGTAGAGCAGTAGACATCGCCTTAAAAGGGTATTTTGGTATCATTCTGTATATATACTACGCTCTTGACACCTCTTTAGTCACCCGTACATCATCATTTACCTATTTCCCATAAGACAGGAAACATCCGTCTGACAGAGACAAAAATCAAAGCACATACCTGTGTCACTCTATGTCTATATATAAAAAAAAAACGGAATCAACGCATAGATATTATATTCATGAGATAGTCGACTGAACTGAACATCAAAGGGCTTTTCAAGAGAATGATCAAGGAGAAGAAACTGTGAATATTATGTCAGTGATGTAAAATATAGGCACGTGAACCTGATATATTATTCACGTTTTTTAGGTATAAAAAATGTACCTGGCAGTCCGTTTGAGTACAAACCGTTTACAATTATTTTACCTTTGACAGACGTCATACCGGCCGCGGCTTCTGGCTATAACAGCCAGAGATGAAGTAAATGTGAACGGATTGTATGTATGACCGCCAAGATGGGATCTATAAGTTTTGATGACACTTCCTGACCCCTAGTACAGCGGTCCAAGAAAGAAATGACAAGACATATAATGCGCTGTGCGAAGCGCGACACAACAGCCAATCAGAATGCGTATTTCCGTTCGTCTTTTTTGACGGACGTGATACGCCCACTGCGTCACATAAACATCGTTAAGTAGTTGTTATACGATAATATCCTTTTAAGCCGAGATCTAATGTGTCTGTAGACCACACGGAGTACATTTTAGTAGATGTCGTTGCCCTAGAACGATAAAAATTGATTTTTCCATACAATCTCGATCAGCTGATTGTGCTTTATGTCCCAAGATTTCCCTCTTAATTATAAGGGTAATTATTAAGTAATTGTGACAGTTTTCGTAATCATATTGATCCCACGTATATGACCATGAACTTGTTTTTTTTTAAAGGATATCTGCAAGAGAGAATCTCTCAGAGATGTCAGTCACCACACCACACCACGTGACGCCCATGGCTGCTGGACAAGGGCCCAATGATTTCCATGATCATTTGGGGAAAATGTCACAATAATTGCTACGCTTGGCAGGTGGTTTGGCGATCGCAGAAGTATTGTGGCTTAACTCACAGAGAGCGCTGTTGCACGTCCTCTGGATAGTTCCCTCGGTCGCCTTTTCCGGCTCCGACGACGGGAAAAGTTAGGCAGCAATGGTGACACAGTCATGTTGTCATACTATATTCGACGTAAACACACTTCTTAAGAGACAACAGTGCCCCTATCGTTCTTTCATTTTCTCCTCTCTATCTTGCATCACGAGCTCTATGTTAAATTGTTTACCTATAGTACAGTAAGGGGGCGAGCGAGAGTTTACGTCTGGTACAGTCTAGCTGGGATTGTTGTTTTGATGTAGCAGTATGACGTCTAGTGACGTCAGACGACAATCCGCTAATCCCTAGTTAATATGGCCACGATCAATCTTTAACATATTTCTGAGATGTATTTTTTTTCTAATCACCAAATTAAGTTGGACTCTCATCAATAGGGTTTACAGTAGAATCGTTGAATCGGTTTTAACGCGATGTCACTGAGTGCCCTAAGTTCATTTGGCAGAATGCCACGGTTTGTGTTGCACAGTAGGTAACTGTCGTTGGGGATTATTTTTATTTTATGAAACATTTTTATTTTATAAGAGCATGTTGAATGACGAAACGAACGAACGAAAGCAGGGTACAGGCCTGCGATTGCAAAAATAATTGCAGTAGAAATTCAGTACGCTACTGTTTTTGCTACGGTAAATTGTGAAATAATAAATACTTGAAAAGCACCAAAATATATCCTGACATTATTGAGCGATTATAGGTAGATAGTATTATTGCAATATCAGATTTAATTGACCCAAATGAAGATAACTTTGTTATGTACTAAGTTTTGGGTCATACCACAAACAACTAGGCATTTTAGTCAGAAGTTGAAGTAGGTAGGTAACCACTTACTAACTACTACTAGGTTCCCTACATCAATTAGGTAAGTACCTACTAAGTAGATACGGTCCGCCAAGAAAGTGTTCTAGAAACGTTTTGATGTACAAGTAAAAATATTGCCAAAACTACGAATGAAATGTATACGAGTAACCGTAGATTTAAGATACTATACTATACAGGTTACTGTTCTAAGTTGACATATATAGGTCAATTTGTTTGCAAAGTTGTAAAGTACCTACCTTATTCGACAACCAAAAAGTGCAGATGCCTGGACTATACACAAAAACGGTTATGTTTATATTTTTATATGTTTGCATAATGCATTGATTGGAAGTCAAACTCATTATAGTCTAAAACCGGAATAAAAATGACTACTTACACCAGTCACTAGACGCAGTTTTCGATTGTTTGTGAACTATGAACAACTCCAATCAATCAATCAATCAATGCAGCTTGAATCGAGTGGTGTGTCTTTGGATCAAAGTAACCGCGATTCCCGCATTTTCCTTGTGAGCCGCAACAGTTTACAACAATAGACGGAGACCCTTTCTCATGTCAAGTCGAGTCATCTAACAGATTCATTCTTGTATTTTTATTTTCTTCAGATAATGCGATATATTTACTTACGATTTTTAGGGTTCCGTAACTTAGAAGGAAAAAAAAAAACCCTTATTTGATAACTTTGTTGTCCGTCTGTCTGTCTGAATGCTAGTTTGTTTATTACCCAATCTTCCAGTCGACCTAGAATCGTGACATTTGTCATGAAGCAACGAAACGTACGGAACCTTCGGTGTGCGAGGTCACCTGCTCACTGTTGACCAGAGCCTACCGGGAATATCCGAATCTAGTTAAAAACTTTAGCTAGGTTCGGGTATTCTGTGCTGTAAGAAAATCTCACGAAATTCTAGAGCCTATTCAAATATTTCACTGCATTACCAGATTGGAAAATGTTCCTTAGGTTAACTTTAGGTTAGGTAATTTTTTGCATTTAAATACAGACCTGAGTAGGTATTCGTTTTGTGTTATTTCAGAGACGCTTTGTTATTATAAGGCGTGAAGTGTATATACTTTTTAAAGAGTGTCTTCTTCTTCCTAACTCGTATCCCGGTTACTGCCAAACTTTTGTACGGGAGGATTAGGGTTTTTTTTTTAATTTTTTGAAGCTCGCCCGGAAAACGTTGCTTCAATGTATATTATTAACAGTATATCTATGTATTACGCATATAAACAAAAAAATAAAAATAAATAAATACAGCAAAGCATGAAAGGCGTGACATTGAATGACAGGATAAGGAATAGTGTGATAAGGGAAAGTTGCGGTTTGAAGGAAGACGTAGTGACCAAGATCGAAAAGGGCATGCTTCGATGGTTTGGGCATATGGAGAGAATGGATGAAAGTCGATTGACGAAAGAGATTTATATGTGTGATGTAATGGGCCGGGTGAGTAGAGGT
>SJJU01002105.1:0-12470 GCA_012932125.1 Conopomorpha cramerella | reverse complement strand
AAATTTTGTGTTAATATCTGGATCTGGTAGATCTGAGAATCAGCCAATGTCTATGTTTCGTATGAAATGTTTAAACCGGGCATCACGGCGCTAAAGCTGAAGTTAATAAAAAAATAAGTGTTGTGTTTCATACCTCTGTATATCTTCCAATACACAGTGTGTAAAAGCAACCTCGGGGGTGCGAAGGGGGTTAGAACAAACAACTAAACAATTGCGATAGAACAAACGTTTGCCGGGTCAGCCGGTATTATTCTAAAGATCTTTAAAGTTTTGTTTACATTGGAACCATTTCTGTAGCACTGTATATGTCGACCTTAAGCCGCTTCGGTGGGCCCACACAAAGACTAAAAGCCCCTTTGAAACTATTATATCATAGATACGTTTGGAATGATCTGATACAGAAGAGTTATTCACCAAGAAGCACAGAATTGTCAAAATAATATCTATCTGTCGAGATGATCTTTTGTTGTTTTGATTGTAACATAAGTTATTTCTTTACTGTGCGATTTTTTTGATGCGATGCATTAGATTTAAGAATATACTTAAATTTACTTGAATATACTTATTTACGAAATTTAAAAACTAAATCTACATTTATGGTTTCTTATTTTGATTTTGCGTTTACATACTGTAACACAAAAAAATATATTTTGTTTCGTAATTATATTTTTACGGGTATTTTAAAATAAATGTACCCACACAGATTGGTCGCATTTCGTATACGCCGATAACTTCCTAAATCCCGCGCATCGACTCTTGCGCAACCCGAGCATTCACTTTGCATAATACGAAGATGATTACCACCTTCTGCGCAAGGGCCATGGGAACCTCTCATGGGAACTTGTGCCAGGTTGCTTGTTACTTTGAAGATTGCTCGTTATATTTGTGATTTGTCCACCATTTCGCGCCCCGGTTACTTGAACCTTTCTGGTACACATCCCGCCTGTTGACGTGGTTACATTAAAACTTCTATCGCTTCGTAAATTATGGACGAGTCCTAAGAGTTGCTGGTTGGACGCTCTTTTTTTGCGTTTCCCCGCATCGCCATAATATTGTATACGGAAATTTGTATATTGTTAATCTAAATATAAAAGGAAAAGCTGACTGACTGACTGACATATCAACGCACAGCCCAAACGGCTAAACTTCGGCACTTGAAATTTGGAACGGACTTATCTTAGGTACCGTAGGGATGCACTAAGAAAGGAATTCCAGAAATTCCCACGGTAACTGGAATTAACGGCAAAATATTTTTGTATGAAAAAAAATATAAACTGCTCAAGTTAGACGCTTGAAATTTGGGATGCAGTTACTACTAAACTCGCGAATGAAATCGCGGGGTGTCCACTAGTAATTTATATTGGCAAAACAACCTTTGGAGGATTTTGGAAAAGTTAAAAAACTACTAGCTGACCCGGTAGCTACTAGTTTTTTAACTTTTCCAAAATCCTCAAATTTTCCGCCGTATTCTTTTTGAGGACAAAATATTATGAAACATTTAGCGCAATCCTTCAACGCGTAGGTGCTAACAGATAATTTAACGATAAAAGGGTGTTCCACTTATTTGTTGTGGCATGACGCAGCCGCAGCTCTGCAAGACCCAGTTGCGACTGAATATAGACTAATCCTAATTGGTTTACCCATTAGCGGTTATTATGCCAAGACATAGTATCTACTTACTGTCCCACTAACTTTGTTTTTAGTTTGCAACGTTCGCTACTCAATTAGGCATCGTGTCGGATCTGTTTTTGTCCCAATTTACATATGTTAAGTAGGGCTTGTACGATGTTTTGTGTTGCAGCAATTATAAAATACTGCCCGTTTTAAGTATCTATACGACAGTAAAAAGACCCCGAACAATGGCCTTAGAAACGTTGTTGGGCTCGTCAATACGAACAACGTTTACTATGGAAAAAATGCGAAAAAATAGACGATTTTCTGCCTCGGAAAATGACATTTTGTATGGAGATGAAAAACATTTTTTTTAATTTCCCCGCATTTTTTTATCACTATGAACAAGCGTTTGACCACCATCCTGTCACCATACTAAAAGTTGTTCATATTGACGAATCCAACAACGTTTCTAAGACCAATGCTCGGGGTCTTTTTACACTCTGTTTTTTTAAAGTAATAAAAGCTGTTGATGTTTCATCGTATGAGCGTTATACTTATTACACAGATTTAGTTTCGTAAAAAGGTTTCCATTGGTACACGCCTAGAACAGTAGGACTCAAACCCGCAATATCCCGACAATATCCCCGGGTACTCGTATTACTGAGCCACAGAGGCTAATTCTGATACTTTGTCTCAAGATTATCATTGCGTTTTTTAATCGCGACGCCGACTTAACAGTTATTTATAGTCCCTATACATTGTAATAATTGAAGATAGTTCACAGTATAATATAATATAAACTTTATACGAAACAAATAACCTACATACCTTTATTTTTCTTAATAAATAGTGCACGGTCATTTTATTCAGTGTACATATTTACCGTGTAAAGAAACCTCGTGTTATAAACAAACATTAAATAACCTATTAAACTATTAATAAAAACCTCCACATTAGCCCCGTCTAAGTTATAACGTGTTGTTTGCAGAACGAAGTGCCCGGATCCACGACGACGTCGACGACAGCGCACAGGCCGCCCCCGCCGCGGATATCCAACGGCTTCCAGCATCAGGTAACTTGATAGAGTATCTATCTCCTACTGCAGACACAGCCCCCCTAGAAAAGCGCTTTCTTGGAGCGCAGTGCTAGGGGGTTTTTTCTATGTCTTTCTTGACGCTCTTGCTAGGGCTGCAGCATGCGCATCAATAAAGACACGACATAGAAAAAATATGCACTCTGATTGGCTGTTATGTATGTCGCCCTTCGTGCGACTCGGCCTGTTTCAACATATCGCAGCGCGTTATATATCTTGTAATTTCTTTATTAGAGCTATGTTCTAGAGGTGCTGTACTGTAATCGTACTCAAATTATAAGTTAAAGCGGCAAGTAAATTATTTACGAACTAAATAATCCCTAATTATTAGAAACCTATTGGAATTGAATCGTTTACGGAAATCGCTGTTGCGCCGATTTGTTGAAACAAACAAAAAAGTATAATCAATGCCGTAGAGATGGAGGAATGGTCATTGAGAAGTTTCCAAGGAGTGGTATTCTGTGAACAGGACAAGAAATATTGTGATCAGAGAAAGTTGAAATTTGAAGAATTAGTCACTTTTCGTATTTGATAACATGTCGCCGTCTGGTGTTATTATTTAAGCCAGATCAGCACGAGACAAAACAGCAATGGCGGAATTGCTATTTCGAAGATACACAAAGCTAACTTAACTTGTCAGTTGTATGTCAAATACGGAATAACCAGTTCAAGTAGACCTGTAATAACCGTTGTATAAGTGACAACGCGTTTATTGGTAAGGGGGCTAAAGTATAACCCCTATGTATCCCCAGATTTCAGTTTCCGGATTTACATTTTCTACTTTCATTACACTGTATGTAGTAGCTTCCTAATGTTTTCACATCGCTCACTATTATCATAATCTATGTTGGTATGCCAAAACCTCAGCCCTCGGTATATGATATTACCTGAAGGTATTCCATTGACGTTGGAGCTCTGAAGCGCGACGCTAGTCTGCTCTCTAGCTTGTGCCCCGCCGCTACGACCGCATACATTTAGTGTGACACATTATTGTGGTCTCCGGGATCATGATGATAATAACATTATCGTTCTATGTGCGTTGAAGTATCTTAATCTATACCAGTGGAGTGCACTGGCTTTTATGACAAGGTAGGCAGGAATTTTCAAGGATTGACATATGTATAGGTAATAACTTTACGAAATATAGGTCTATAGTCACCCACAAAACACAGGACTTTGTTAGCCTGATGTCGAGAGTATAATAAAAAAAAGATCTAGCAATAACTCTATTGTTAGTACGGGTAGCTAAAATACTAAGTTAGGCTGTGTCTTTTTTGCCTATATGGTGTGCACGCCATTGATCTATACTAATATTATAGATGCGAAAGCAACTCTGTCTGTCTGTCTCGCTTTCACGCAAAAAAACAACTAAGCCGATTTAAATGAAATGCCTGAGAAAGGACATACTTTTATCCCAATCGTGTGGGACGCGTCACTCGATATACAGGGGGTAGTTACAGTTTTAAGTAATAAAAAACTAGGCGAATGAAGTCGCGGGGCCTAATATATTAAAAATGTGAAATGTTTGTTCCTTGGTTCACGGATAAAGTACTAAACTGATTCCTGGGCATAGTGTGCTATAAATGTAGAGGCAAGATGTTGATGACAGGCGCAATATCGTTATTAACAAACGCGATTCTCGCTGTGGATCGTAAAACCTTTTCCTGTATCGATTAGGCCCTATTTTATCACGTCGTCAAGTATTTTACATAGAATAGCAGCTTCATGCCTTAGTTTTACAGGCTGTTTTCAAAAATAGTTTGCAGTTGTGTAGACAATGTGTTCGTACGGTTAATTTTTATCCCGGTCCTGTGGGATGCATCCCTATATAAATGGTATTATAGTTTGTGGTAGTCTTTTAGTTTACACGTACATAGTAAGTACAAATACTTACTATGTACGTGTCCGCCTATGTTCAGCAGTGGACAAGTATGGGCTGATGATGATGATGATGATGATGTACCTGTCTTCGCAATGAAGATTGTCTAGATAAGCTGCACCTCTGGGGTGCCATAGTAACACACACGACAACTTTAAGCCTATCTCCTGACGACTATGGATCGAAGTGGTCATCATGACCGAAATCGGTCGTAGCGATCGTTCGTTATAGTTTGTATGAAACGATGAAACTACGCGAATTTAATCGCGGAGCGTACATCCATCATCAGCCACATAACGTCCACTGCTGGACGAGGGCCTCCCCCAATGAGATCCGTCATTTGGGGTGAAATGCCAGTAATCGCCACGCTTGGCAGGCGGGGCGTACATACGTTTCACATAAAACCTAAGAATTTACCACGTGAACTTTACAACAATCAAGTCGACTACATAAAACTAATGAGTCGCCATGAAAATAAAAAATACACAGCACAGTATTTAGCGTGTGCCGAAATCGGCAGTCCCTTCAATTTTACGAGCAGAGAAACTGGCGGAAAGTCGTAAATCATAATGGAAGAGCAGTGACTATACGACCCCATTTTCAATGATCCCGAACGTCCTTTGTATTCGTACTAGGCCGAGGTTCAAGTTACAAGTGTCCTCCGAGCGTACAGGCTCCGTCATACACCTCCTCAACCTTATGGTGAAATTACTATATCGTCCATCGGCGAGAAAAGTGTCATAACAGTATTTTTTACGTTTTTTATTATTATAAAAAGGAATTTACTTCTATCTATAAGCTGAAAACAAAAATACATCTACAATAATGTCATTCCTGATCACTAGATGTCAGAAAGTACTCTCACGGCACCATTTCTGCGTGTTAAAAGTACAGTACCGTACACCTTATTGCCGAAAATTTAAGAATAATCAAGTATGTATTTCCTTAAACACATGTATGTATTGCACGAGCTGGATGCGAGAAGCCGAAAACAGATCACAGTAGCGTGCAATTGGAGAGGCCTATATCGAGCAGTGGACAACAATGGGCTGATGATGATGTATTCAATCCAACTTAATAATTAATGTATGTACGTTACGCGGTTCAAACATATTTTTAATATTTGTGTAATATTTTGCTTTACCTGTAAGAGCTCTTTACGTTTAAAGTTTAGTTATCCGAGGTTACAGATGTTATAATTCTTTAGTATAAATATTTAACGATTGTAATGTTTTTTTTTTCCAGAACTCTATTGACAGCAGTCAACCCCCCATAGAAAGTATTTTAAAAGTAAGTATACTTTCAATTTATGTTACAATGTATATGCATATTTTTCGAAGCTTGGTGAATAGATGCTTTGTTTAGTACTAGTACCTTAATGGAAGATTTTAGATTTCAGTACTCAGATTTATATAAATATTTTCTATATAGGTATAATAAATCTGTAGAGAGGTCAATTCTGTACATGGAATATATTTTTTGCAATTCCGTTCCGTAGTTTTAAAATCTAAGCATACATAAGGACAGACAGCGGGAGGCGACTTTGTTTTATCTAAGTCTAAATATATAAAAGTAGAAACTGACTGACATATCAAGTAGGTAGGTAGTGGGTAGTAGGGGTACATTAAGAAAGGAATTCCAGAAATTCCTACGGGAACGGGAATTAACGGGAAAATACTTTTGTATGAAAAATCTAAACCGTCTAATGTTAATGCTGAAATATAAGTATGCAGGTTGCTAAACTACGCGAATGAATCGCGGGCGTCTACTAGTAATAAAGAATATGATTTTTGGAGTATATATTCTCAGTTGAACTTGCTTTTTATCTCTTAGGGCACCAACGAGACATATTTTCCAATAGAGCAAGAAGCTCCAGAAGGTACTAATGGAATTAAACCGAACTTTTATAGTCTTTATCATTAAAAGAATAAAGAACCGACTTCAGCCAGTAGTAGTCGCCCGCCCATACTATTTTTTAATCATTTTATTTTATCGGATTTGCCATAGTCAAACCCTGATTTCTTTATTTTGGGACCACCTTAAAAATATCTTCTTTCCAAAAAAAAAGACTACTCCGCTTTAGGAATAAAAGGCGTGAAGTGTTTTTTTTTTTTTTTTGAAAAAAGACTTCCTGAAAATCGGTTCGAAACGACGAAAATATCCGCGAACAAACATAAAAAAAATATATACGTACGGTTGAATTGAGAAACACTCCTTTCTTAAAAAAAAAACTTTTCTTAAAGTCGCTTAAAGTTTTTTTTTCATCTTTCATTAGTGTTCGCACCCACACCACAGACATCAAACAAACAATAAAATGCGGCCAAAGTAACAGTAAAATCGTTTATTGTTTAAAAAGACAATTACAATGTACTTACTATGTATCGTGAACATTTATTGGTAACTTAGTTGCCTGTGTGTAACTTTGACGCCCATTACGGTCATAACGTTTATTATTACGTACGTACTTACATAAAATAAGATCCATAATAATTATTTGTCGGGTGAACATTGTAGCGCTCGTATGTAGGTCTAGTTGTGTTCCGTGAACTAAACAGTTTATTGAAGTTAAGCAACGCGCGGGCTATCCCTTGGATTGGTGGCCGTTTTACATGAGATTTTTTCGACGGCCAATTAACTCGTAAGCATACGGAAAGTCAGGGTTTTGGTCATGGCAGACCTGATATAATCCTTCCTGAACCGGCGGTCGACTAGAATTGAATTGAAGTCGGTTCTTCTTTTCTTTAAAGTTACATTGGTGGCAGAATATACATTAAAATAATGATCGTTTGTGGTCCAGTTGGTCGGATACTTGACTTGTAACCGAGAGGACGCGGGTTCGAGTCCGGCTACTAGACGTGTACCAATGGGACTCTTTTTCAGAGCCTGTGTACGCAACGCTACGCTCGTACGGTGAAGGACAACATCGTGATGAAACTCGCACACCATGCAGTGTGTGAACCCTATAACGGCGATAGGCTCACCCCCTGTCACGTTGTGTTAAATACGCTTGGTAAACCGTGGGCATTTGACTTAGCAAGTGCCTCTTGGAATTAAAAGGCGTGAAGTGTGTTTTTTTTTTGTTATTAACCTTACCAAGTGTTTGTTTGTGCTTTTTTGACGAATGTTCCATTTGTTTAGGAAATGAAGGCGTTACCAAGACAACTGTCGGTGATAGCCGCCACGCCGAGGAAGGAGCTAGAAAACAAATACTTCTTTGACCCCTTCACCAATAAGGTATGATATAATATAGTTCGTGCATTTCATGAATGCGCACGGGCCTTAGATGTGTGTGTGGCAGTTTTGTTCGTTTGAACTGTCAACTAGCGTGTTCATATACGACTCACACATCTAAGGCCCGGGCGCATTCATGAAATGCACGAACTATACATCCCACTAATACATTGACAATGTGGAACTTTCTTCCTGATATTTGTTAGGAGCCGACTCTCATAATCTCGGCGTCAGTGCTGGGCGACACTTGTATCACGTATACAATATATTTCATGGTTTTCAAACGAATCTTTGAACATTTGTATGCTTCTAAGAGCAGAACATGACGATAACCTTCTACCTGTACTATGTACCCACATGAGATTCACAAATAAATTAATTTGAATTTGACATTTAGTGCTTTTAACACGTGGAACGCCGCCGCCGCGTTACCGCCGGTTGGTAATTTACTATACTTAAATGAAAGAAAAAAATGGTTGAACGCATGCTGATTTTGGATGTACATAAATAGAATGCATCAGTTGTATTTCTTTCTGATATGTCGTAGGAGCCAACTATGAGATCTTGAGCTTTAGGTTTATTCAGGCTCTGAGCTACTTTGAAGTGAAGGCCCATATTGCCCAGTGGTGTGCACTGGCTTTTACGACAAGGTGGGATCCCCAAGGATTGACACCTATGTATAGGCAACTTGTCTTTACGAAATATACGTACCTATCTATCTACTCACTCACAAAACACAGGACCTGTTAGCCTATGTCGAGAGTACAACAATAAATGATCTAGCAATAACTCTATTATGAGGTCGGGTAAACAAGACACTGCTACCCTAGTAGCAGTGTCTTTTTGCCTATATGGTGCGCACGCCACTGATATTGTCATTCATAACTCCTATAGTCGGCGCCAGCTAAGAAGCAAATTCTGACACATTGATAAATCCATGAACAATTTTTAGAATGGATATGACTGACAACCAAATGTATGGCGATGACATTTGTATCTCAGCGTTGGACATCCTATTGTTTCTTAGCTCGTTGTCATCAATTAATAGAGATGTGATTTTTTTTGTTCATGAATCGGACGTTTATGTATGAAAGTTTGTGACATGATGTGAGTGTGTATGTGTTTGTTATTTCTTTACGGAAAAAGTACAGAACAGATTTTCATAAATCTTCTTGGGATCTTCAGATTTTATATCAAAATTCCCATGGATTTATTTATTTATTTTTCCCAATAAAAGAATTAAAGAAACTTTTTTATTACGTAAAGGTTTTTAGCCAGTTAAATTATTTTTTTGATAATTCCTTCTAATCACTGTTCAGGAAAAAAGTATACCAACAAGTTTTATATTTGTTGTTTTTTCATTACTCTGTTTTACTTTTTCAGGTGCAAGAAAACCCCCAGATATCAAGCAACGATCTCAAAACACCCATCACAAAACCTGGTAAGTTTTAAGTTTTATGTAAAAACATATTTAATTTTCCAGCTTATTTTCCGTATCTATCAATACATTGTATAAAAACGAAAATACTACGCAACGGAATTGATCGCGGTTTTCTTTAATGAATATAGCGAATCTTGAGGAAGGTTTATAATGTAATGTATGTACAATACATGCATAAAATAGCAAAGAATACTTTTAATGATGTTTATTGTCAAAACAATGTTTGCCGGATCAGCTAGTAGGCAATAAAACTTAATGTTACTAAGCCAAAAAACAAGATATTAAAAAAAAAGTAACAGCAGTTTACATTATTGCGCGCAGCAATTACAAAACAAACTAAAAAAAAAGGTGCCCAAAAAACACGTAGAATAACAACACTTTATGGAGCTTTACTCGAAATAAATTCGACTTCTTTTTTTTTTGTCGGCTAGAGCATTTTGCTCTCAACTGCGCCGGCTGCTGGTTGTCGCGGGAAACGCAAATTAACGCCGAAATAGGTGGCCAAATGAATTTTATGCAGTGTGAAAATATACTTTGTTCAAGTCCGTTTTTTTTTTATTTCCTTTTAACTATAAAATTATTGTATATCAGAAGAAAAAAGTACGATTTAACTCTGCGGTTTTGAGTTTGGCTATGTGAATGTTTGAGAATATTGTATGGCAGTGGCGTGCACTGGCTTTCACGACAAGGTAGGCAGTAATCCCCAAGTATTGACACCTATGTATAGGTAACTTGTCTTTACGAAATAGAGGTACCTACATATCTACTCACCCACCAAACAGCCTATGACGTGAGTAGGTACAACAAAAGAAGATTTAGCAATGACTCTATTATTAGGTCGGGTAGCCAAAATACTAAGGTAGGCAGTGTCTTTTTGCTTATATGGTGTGCACGCCACTGTTGTATGGATACTGTTTTGAAAGAATATTTCGTAGGTTTCCTGACATGCGAGGGTTCCTGGCAGGGTCGCCATGTGATTTCGGGAGCAATGAGACGCGTGTTGTTGGTTCGACTGATGGTTTATTAGTCCTAAAGATGTGTAGTCACAAAGTATATATGATGAAGGTGCACTGCGCACTACAGCAGATGAAGATCGCCACCGGCACAGGTTACCGCGCCCAGCCGATCCCTGTCACTACTCACCGACCAACCACTTCACGGAACACATCTTGACCGCCGCCGGAAAATTAATTTTCCTTTCACGATTTTGAATCCTGCTCTGATAATCATAAACTTCAAAATCACTTGTCTAATACGTCTGATTTATAAGACATTGGCAGTGAAAATGTTAACTTCAAATCCACATATATTGTTCATTCCCTACCGTCAGAACCAATAAACAGTCAAGAAGTAGGTAATTCTTATCTTTTTAATTGCTTACAAAGCCTCTCCGCTTTGGGATTAAAAAGCGTGAAGTGTATTTTTATGTGGATCTTTTTATTTAGTTGGAATTCGCGGAAATCTAGTCAAGTCCTCGGCATTCAAACGCACAGTGAAACCGGTGCTGGTTTTATAATTACAAAACTCTAGATTGTCGAATAATAATAAATAAATATTTCACAACAACACACATATTGCCTTCAATTCAATTCAGTTCATCACATATTAAGTAGCTAAAGCATTTGTGTTATGGAATTCAGTCAACGTTTCTTTCAGTAAATTTTTCTTTAAAATAAATACATAAATAAAACACCCAGACACATCCAATAAGTACTTAAAAGCTCATCATCTAAGTACCTGTCAGCGGTGGGAATCGATCCCACGTCCCTGCGGAATAGAGGCAGACATGCTGACCACTACACCAACGGGCCCGTCATACATGACTTCGTAATACTGATGTAAACTAACGATTGACGGACATAGTTTATTTAATAAAAAAAAAAAAATGGCCATAGCAACAAAACGTACAATAACGTGAGCGGCACCGCCGCCGTATTCAACTCGTGACCACGGCACATATTTAGCTCAAAAAAATCTAATTTATTTAAATCAAATCTAATCTTCTGAATTGGTCTCCTACCTAATTCCCCATGCCTGTATCAATGACTTATCACCATATTTTGAATAAATTATGAATGTATTCAGTTTTTGTTGATTGCAATCTTCTAAATTGTACTTGATCCCTAGACATTTTTGATGTGTGTATTACATATGTACGTATGTTTATAGTACAAGAAAGCGTTTGACCACCATCTTGCCTGGTGTTAAGCAGCGGTGTGGTTTATTTTTCGCAAACAAAAAGCACATTTCGGCATACATCGCAGTATCCTGAGCACATAATTGAATAAATTAATAACGTCCCTGCAACGGCACACAAACGGATATGGCCGTAATGAAAAATGCATCCGTCCGACCGAATTTTCCATTATCGCTACCCGAAAAAGGCAAATAACCATTATTATATCAGTATGTTGGATATTGGTAACGCGGGTACATATGTATCTACCTACCAACCTACTGACCTTTTGTTTTTGCTGTCGCATCAAATATTTACGTAAACAATTCAATTTGAACTAAGGATGTACTTACAAAAAAAAATTATTGTATCATGACTTGATTCGATTTCATACATAGTTAAACCTACAAAGGACATTCTAAAAATCTATAAAGGACATTCTTTTTCCAGTGTTAATAACATGTTAATAAAAATACACACTTTACAGAACGCATTTTAATCTCAACTTTTCTATATTTTTAGAAAAACAAATCTGAAATTTAAAAAAACATACTTTGTGAATAAAGATGCAATTTGTTCACCGGTAAACTACTATGACGTAAAATCCACAAATCAAAGTCGAGGACTGATCTAGGTCCCGGTTTTATTCGCTCTCCTGAATGAATGAACGATAAATATATGAAAATAAATTAAGAATAAGGGGCAATTTACACGGACCGCGAGTGGCGGCGACGGCGGCGGCGGCACCTGTCGGCGACGGGCAAATATATCGCGGAAAAACGACCACGAGCGATTGTGGGGGATTACCATGTGTCTTTATTTGTCCACCATGAATAACCAATATCTACTATTAATAACCAAAATCTAGTGTTATATACAAAAATGCAATTTTACAGGAAATACAAAATTATTAATAAAAAATTATTGCATTAATTTTTTTTTGTGATTATTGTGATTTAATAAGTAAATACCCAAAAATATATTGATGTATGACATTCAGCTTATCCAAAATTACACTTAAGAGCCTTTTCCATTG
>SJJU01002103.1:0-36117 GCA_012932125.1 Conopomorpha cramerella | reverse complement strand
CATACCACATATCATAGTAACACCTACCTTTTGGAGACAATCATATTGGTATTTCCATAAAGCTAGAAAAGATCAAATCAGTTATTCAATTAACGACCGTTTGACAGTTATGCCAGTTTATTCCCGGGTTTTATGGCCAGTAAAAGATAATAATTCGAGACGGGGACGTTTACTTTTGTTATTAAAATCATAAATGACTTTGTGCTATACTACTATATGTAATAGCACTTATAACGATGAAAAATAAAGAATTTAATTTAATTTCAGTTGCGTTTCGTCTCCACCCTTATTTTATAACTGAAAAAAAAACTGTTGATACTTTTTTGTTCATTATTTAACATTTATATTACACATTTATACAAAAAATAAATCATTATTTAGTCTAGGATATCAATATGCCCAAACGCTTTTAATTTAGCATTTAAATTGCCTAATAAAAGAATAAGTTTAGAAATACTATTTTTTACAACGAACCGTTTCGGTGGGTCAGTGGCGAGTTTCGGTAAGCTGGTTTAGATATTTATGTTTGATTGAAATATCCCTAGACCATGTTAATGTGTGTATTACCCGGACTAATATGTGGGTAGGTACCATAAAACTCGAGAAATTTGAACGAAACACTTTTCATTTGACATGTACACCAATGTTCCGAAAATTACTGTTAATATCAAAAAAGACATTTTGTATACCTGTATGTGTGTGTGTGTGATAATACGTATAGGATAGCGATTTTGTATGCGGCGATGATGATGTCAAAAAGATAAATAGGCTCTTAACCGCAAATTCTCGCTACACGTGTCACTCACATAATATGTGATCAATTGATCCGTAATATAATTGAAGTGAACGCTACGTTTACCACAAACGCTACGTTCAGTGTAGGAACAGGGTTTGAATGGAATTCAATAAAACTATATCTACTATAGAGTTACAGTTAATATAAAAATAACGCAAAAGACTTTTAACTCAACATTATGCGTGGGCGGGGTTACACAGCGAAACTGCGGGGTATGTAACGAATAAAGGGAACAACTCATAAAGGGAACAACTCATAAAGTGAACAACTCAAGTTTAAACAAGGCCTTGTCTCTATCAAAATAGTTCCAACATTCGAGCTCCGTTTTAGCCTTTGTTCCTCAATATTACTCACAGTTTAACGAATGGACAAACGACATAGTGTTTGCCATGCTTGATATATTTTCGTTGCGACAAGATGATTCTCTTTAATAAGTAACCAACCTTTTGTATTATTGCTCACGGCTCACGCTATAGTTCGCATGAAGGGTTTGTCAGCGCCTGAGGTATGAGAGCGGCGGCCGGACGGGAGAGCTTGACAAATGCGAAGCTTAGTCGACCGTCGACCACTGTTTCTTGTCAAAGTTTTCAATGACAACCTTCCCCGTCTCACACCCCCACACACCTCTGGAGGTGACTAGCACCTCCGCGCACATTATAGCATTTTGTAACAAGTTATGTTTTTTTTAACAGAATGAGATGAGCATGAGCTACGGGCAAAAGGTAACGCTGCTGAGGCCACACCGGGAGATCGTCACGACCAAGACTCCTCTCCTCTCCGCACACCAAGAGAGCTGTGTGTAAGTGTTAATCTAACATACTGAAGCGAAATACCAAAGATTGTTATCAAACCATATTAATTAGTTACTTAATAAGATTCATATCAATGTTTATGTCTTTAACGTTTGAATTTGTTAAGTATCTTTTGAATGTATGTAGTTGTTTAATTATAAAAATGTTAAACCAAATCTACATACTTACTTGCTGTACTTTTACAATTATTGTGAGTTATATTTGGAGAAAAAAAAGATATGATTATAAATGATGTGCAATTTTGTATTTTTTTTTTCAAAATTTAAAAAGACTTACATGCATTTGATGCATATTTATCATTATTGTATTTAGGAACGGACATAGTCTTGTGGAAGGTATTTTATCTGATTGGCTTAGTATAATAAGGCACTAAAAGTTTTAGTAAATTCATAATTCCCGATGTGCTAATATAAACAATACGTAAAACCAAAAAATATTGTTAGTTTTTGTTTACGTATTTTATGCCAAGAAAATCATAGTTATAAAAAGGAAGTAACGTGGTCTTTGAAATGTAGTATTTTAATCGTAATCACCGAAAATTTCAAACTCTTTTTATGAAGTGTCTCTTTTTATGTACAATGGTTAAAAAATACCATCTCGTGAAAGTATAAATTAATAAAAAAAAATGTTAAGTTTACATTACTTTTATGAAGTGCAAGAAGGAGAAATTTAGATAGTTTCAACTATTTGGTGTAAATTCACAACTTATATATATTTATGTAGGTTAAATATAAATATACAATAAGATAAAAAATATACCTGTGTGTCATATTATTACATATTTATGAAACTTAAATGAATTTGGAGCGCAGCAAGTTTACCAATGACTGGGACTCTCTGTACTAAATTATACTTAGTCGTGTTGCATTATCAAGATAGATTAGTAATTTAAGAAAAATGTCTTCACCATTCGGTTTCTGTACCGTTACATGTTAAAACACGAATGTTCATAAATTGCTCACGAAAACAGAGTTTTGCCTTTTATTTCTAAATACTCTATACCTAATCGTTCATTAGGTCCTAATGAACATTTGCAAATAGGCAGGGGTTGTACGGGTGATCTCATCACAGTAGTTAGTTGACAGAAAAAATAATTGGTCTTGTAGAGAAAATTATGTACACGCAAGTGTTTCCGGCACAATTTTCCTCAACTCTACATTACCAAATCTCGTTCTTAATTGAAACATCAAAGAAATGGTAATGAACGGTCGGGTAAGAAAACAATGGGATGGTATCGAGTAACGACATTACTACTCAGAACTTTTATGTTTAAACAAATACCGGAATGTACAGGGTAGAAAAAAGTTATGGGCCCTGGAGGCGAACTGCTTTAAATCCTTTAGTTAGGTCTTTTTACTGAAAGGAAACATTCCCTTATTTAAAAAAAAACAAAAGTGCATCAGTACATAATGGGTTAAAACATTTTTTAAATTTTTCTTATATTAACCGGGAGTTGAACCGACTACAAATCAAAAATTAACCCTCGCTACGAATCGGTAGGCTTATTGTTTGGGATAAACTTTATCTAAGAAACGTTTATTTGGTAATTGAAATAAAAAGTGAAAAATACAATTGTTTTATTTTATTATCAATAAAAAGGTTTGTGTTCTTTTTATTGAATTGATGAAACAATTTTTAAACGAAGACGGACACTTAAAAAAATCTTAATAATCTTAAACGTTGTCTTCAGATGTTAAAGAGATAAGAAAATTATGACGTATCATTTGCTTATTACAAGAGATCAGTCCTAGGCATTGTTGATAAAAACTTGTAATAAATATTAAATTTCATCGGTATCTCGTACCTACAACGGAGCAGTGTAAGATCAAATGTTTCTTAGACAGAGTTTATCCCAAACAATAATCCTACCGATTCGTATAATAAACCAGCGACGGTTAATTTTTAATTTTTAGTCGGTTCGATTCCCGGTTGATACTAGGAAAATTAAAAAATGTTTTAATGCAGTTCTGTTTATAAAAAAAAAGCTACACGCTAAGTCGAAACGTGCGCGCACCTTTTTAGGCACATTTTCGTGGTGGTATTATCCATACAGGTACACGCGAATTCTCTGGTTCTCGGAGTTTTCCGATGTCTAGTTCGTTCTCGGCACACGTACTAAGCATACTGGCCTGAAGAGACTCCAGGATCATCACTCTAATAGTACTTAAAATGTCTAAAGAACCTAAAATGTTGGGTCAGCTATTATTCCCGAGAATGCAATTTTAATACACAATTATTTCTGTTAACATGCTTACTGCAAATTGATTTGTTTTACCAATTCCTGAATCTTACCGTACCTAACGTAACAAACTATTCAAACCGTGTCCGAAGTTTAAAACGATTTTTAAAAGAAAGGATACATTGTTGTCCTACTTAAGATACATACGTTGTCGTCCATTTCGTTGTCGATCGTATTACACGTTCACCTTTTATGTTAATTCAGTTGGAGGTTCGTAAAATAATGAAAGTGTTATATTGTAGAAACCGCACTTTACTAGACCTGGGTGGGTAAAAGAAAGTAAGGAAATGGAAGCAAAGTACCTAACGTAACTTAGTATCGAACGATGGTTTAATATTGCTTGTGGGAGAGGATTTAGTAATTTAGGATTTTTAGATTTGATTCGATTGCTTTGTAAAACAAGCTTCTTTGACGCTTACCAAAAAATAAAACGATTTGACAAAAAACTTTCCGTTTTCAAAAGTACATAGCTCGTAACAAGTATTCTGCTCATACTAATAGATATAATCCTCCTTTTCGCCTCTCGATTTTCTGTTATAAAGTGAGAAGCGTCTGTGGTTCAGTTAATCAGATACTTGATTTGCAATCAGAAGTTCGTGGGTTCGAGTCCGGCTGCTGGACATGTACCTTTTTTTCAGAGCCTATGTACACAACGTAACGCTCGTACGGTGAATGAGTGTGTGAACTCTATAACGGCGATGGGCTCACCCCCCCCCCCCCACGTTGGATTAAATACATTTGATGAAAATTTGCAAGTGCCTCTGCCTACCCTGCTTTAGGGCTAATAGGCGTAAAGTGAACGTGACTTACATCTTTAAGTATAAAACTACTGAACAAAAATAATCATTTTTAACTAAGCTCGAATGCGAGGTACCTAATAACCTCCTAGATATATGCCTGAATTCACACGAAAATGGAAACACAAACAGCGGAGCGCACATATAATAAAATATTTAGCTGATCAGACTCTAGCATCCTCGATACATGATATTCAAGTTCGTCCAGACTACCTGACCTGAATGAAATACTGCAATATAGCACACCATTGTTGTACCTACTCGTAAACACTGTCTTCTCATCTATTATACGAATAAACTACACTGATCGGATAATCTAAGTGAAACTGTCATCACAAAGCATTAAAATGGGTCATTTGTCACGTATTCAAAACGCCCCGCCCATGGAGCGGGCTATTAGTTTCGTTCACCTATTGAGAACCAGCGGTTGATTATAGGACGGACGGAGGATCAAATACCAATTTGTGGATAGCACCGCCATGCTTGTGAAATGAATGTAAAGTGAACTCGACCTTGTTATTTATTACGTGACCTAGTGTTTTATTATGTTTAAAATTTTGATTACTTCAAAATTCCTTTGACTGAGATTGAGTAAACATATTTGGATCTGGATTTGAAAGCTGGAACTTTCCGTTTGGTCTGATTTAAATCGATTTAAAGCCGCATCGATGAAATACTACAAATATGTAATTTTTTATTTATGTCGGTACTTTTTTGTACTTTTTGTTCTTTAAAGTTATCATTTATAGGGCTGTAATTCTGTCTCCAGTATCCACTTCCAGCTTCACCACTTTGAACGTTGGCAGGTGTTCGTTCTCAAGATCATTGCGGCTATGTTCAACTGGCGTGAAGTCGTATTCCTGCAAAATAAAAAAAACTGTTACATTAAATTCTATGAATCAGGGCAGTTGCTGAAGAAAGGTAGGCGTGGTACCATCTATGTAAGGAAAGTTTCCGTACTATAGGACTTACGTAAGTATGTACTCGCTTAAAAGCCGAATACTTTTTTCTAAACTTCGAATTGACCAAAACTTCTTGAGCAAAAGCCAGTAAATATGTGTGTCAAAAGATGTAATATACGGGGAATACACTTTCTGCTTAATTTTGTAACAAAGGTTAAAGCTATGCCTTTAAATCCCAGATCCGGTATTTTACTGAAAATGTCCACAAAATTAATACCTATTCTTACAATAACCTGATACAATATTGATAATGTACAGCATGAATATTACACGGATAAAATAAAATATATTTTTAACATGAATGGCTTAATGGATCCTAAGCTTTTGTCCAAGCTCAAGTGTAATGTTTGTTGAAGCTTTAAGCGTGATTAGACATATTATTATACAGCGTGTAAATTTAATTCAGGCATAGTTGTTCACTAAGTCAAGTCCTATCTATAAAAGATGTATACAGAAAGGGTAACCACAGCAGACGTGAACAAGAACCTCGAAAATGTGACTCGGGTCCTCAGGGAAGAGGGTACGAGATTTTGTGAAATGCAGCGTAAGGGCAGGAAGTCAAAGCTTTCCGAGGAGACTTTACGGCTGATGAAGGAACGACGTGAGAATCCACCCGTCACTTCGACCGCAAGGCGGGCTCTAAACCAGGAGATTAGTAAGCACGTGCGGCGCGACCTCCGATGCTACAATACTCTTTCAATAGAAAGAGCGATTGAGCAGAATCGGGGGTCAAAAGTGTTCGTACAATCTCTTGGAAGAAGCCACCTTGCGAAGTTGACCACAGCAAGTGGAGAAGTCGTCACTTCGAAGCCGTCGGTCCTTTCGGAGGTTGAAGACTTCTATGGCCAGTTATACGCATCGCATGCATCTCGCCCTGATCCCGAAAATGGGGACTCTAGAGCCACATTGACACGCCACTCCACCGAAGACCTGCCAGAAGTCAGTACTGGCGAAATTGAGATCGCTCTTAGACAGCTCAAAAACGGAAAAGCTCCAGGAGAGGATGGCGTTACAACAGAACTATTAAAGGCTGGAGGTAAACCGATATTGAGGGAGCTCCAAAAGCTTTTTAACGCTGTCCTCTTCGAAGGAAGAACTCCGGAGGCGTGGAGTAGAAGTGTGGTCGTCCTGTTCTTCAAAAAGGGAGACAAAACCCTGTTGAAGAACTATCGACCCATTTCTCTTCTAAGCCACGTCTACAAGCTGTTCTCAAGAGTGATCACAAACCGTCTTGCGCGAAGACTCGACGAATTTCAACCTCCGGAGCAGGCTGGATTTCGGAGCGGTTATGGCACCATAGACCACATCCACACAGTGCGGCAGATCATAGAAAAAACTGAAGAATATAATCTGCCCCTGTGTCTAGCATTCGTGGACTATGAGAAGGCCTTTGACTCGGTTGAGATCTGGTCCGTTCTGGAGTCTCTGCAGCGTTGCCAAGTTGACTGGCGATACATCCAAGTGATAAGATGCCTCTACGAGGCTGCCACCATGTCCGTCCAAGTACAAAATCAGCAGACACGTCCCATACCATTGCATCGAGGAGTGAGACAAGGGGATGTTATTTCCCCGAAATTGTTCACAAATGCAATGGAGGATATGTTCAAGACGCTGCATTGGAAAGGACGTGGCATCAACATCAATGGCGAACACATCTCTCACTTGCGATTTGCAGACGACATCGTCATCATGGCAGAAACGCTGCAGGACCTTCAACTGATGCTGAATGACCTAGCTGATTCTTCTCTACGGATCGGCCTACGGATGAACTTGGATAAAACCAAGGTCATGTTCAATGAACATGTTCTACCGGAACCGATTTCAGTACAAGGCACCGTTCTCGAAGTTGTTAAAAAATACGTATACCTTGGGCAGACATTGCAGTTGGGTAGAAACAACTTCGAGGACGAGGTAAACAGAAGAATTCAGCTGGGTTGGGCAGCATTTGGGAAGTTACGTCGAGTCTTAACATCAGCGATCCCACAGTGCCTGAAGACAAAGGTCTTCAATCAGTGTGTCCTACCTGTAATGACATACGGAGCTGAGACGTGGACACTGACGGCACGGCTGGCCCACAAGCTCAAAGTCGCACAGCGTGCTATGGAAAGGGCTATGCTCGGCGTTTCTCTGAAGGATCGAATCAGAAATGAAGTGATCCGACAGAGAACCAAAGTCATCGACATAGCTCATCGTTTTAGCAAGCTGAAGTGGCAGTGGGCCGGCCATATTAGCCGTAGAACCGATGACCGTTGGGGAAAACGAGTTCTCGAGTGGAGACCGCGTCTCGGCAAACGGAGTGTAGGACGCCCTCAGGCAAGGTGGACTGATGATATACGCAAGATGGCTGGCAGAAGCTGGATGCGAGAAGCCGAAAACAGATCACAGTGGCGTGCAATTGGAGAGGCCTATGTCCAGCAGTGGACAAGTATGGGCTGATGATGATGATGATGAACCACAGACAAATTAGTAAGTTGAGAAGATAAATAAGTTGAGAAGGCGAAAAACACATTCGACGTAACAAATTACAAAAAATACACTTCATGCCTTTAATCCCAAAGGGGTAGGCAGAGGCACTTGCTAAAGCAAATACCCAAGGTTCTCCAAGCGAATTTAACCCAACGTGACAGGGGGTGAGATCATCGCCGTTATAGGGTTCACACACCTTGTGCGAATACCACACGACACATGTTTCATCACGATGTTGTCCTTCACCGTACGAGCGTTGCGTTGTGTACATATGCTCTGAAAAAGAGTCGCATTGGTACACGTCCAGTAGCCGGACTCGAACCCGGGACCCGGAACTCCCGGTTACAAGTCAAGGGTCCGACCAACTGGACCACAGACGCTCTCGACGTACCAATTATTTTTAATACCTATTTTTAAAACCTGCCTAAATGCACATATGGAACTTGGCAGGCGAGGCGACGTTAATCAATTTGAACGATAAAGAATTCCATTCGAAAGATTCCCATATCTAAATATGTAAATAGATGTAGGTTATACGGGGCGTTTCCGCAACTCGACATCCAATGCGCCTATTGTGCGTGATTTGGGTGGCTCTACTCCAACTACCCCAGCTCCTCGAGGAACCGCAAAAAACTCTTTGTGTCCTTGACGATCTGCTGCAGGGATCGTCTGGGTCGCAGATGGGTCGCCAATATGTAAGTACCTATTAGAAAAGAGTTGCCTGGTCGGCTCCCTACGCCAGCAATCATGGAGAATTTTTTGAACAAGTAATGATTTAATTTAATGATCTTTTTTTAAAGTTCCTCTTTACTGGTGATTTACATAATACGTTATATCAAGCACTAACGGCTTGTTGGGTTCGCGCGAATGCAATGCTGATACTATGTTTTTGTTTACTATATTTAATCTGTATACTAATATTATAAGGCTAAAGAGTTTGTTTGTTTGAAAGCGCTAATCTCAGGAACTACTGGTTCGAATTAAAAAAATGTTTTTGTGTTGAATAGACCATTTATCGAGGATGGCTTTACGCTATAACATCACGCTGCAACTATTAGGAGCGAAGAAATAATAGAAAATGTGAAAAAAACGGGGGAAATTATTCATCCTTGAGGGCTTCCGTTGCGTGCGCTGCGAAAACGGTTCAAGATACCAAAAATATATGTATGAAATAATTATTTCTATTTTAAATTTTTCCGTAGTAATGATAAGTTTTCTTATAGTTGTCCTTTATACCGCAATATAACCGAAGTCCACGCGGGCGAAGCCGCGGGTGGAAAGCTAGTAATATTATAAAGACGAAAGAATTGAATGGATGGATGTTTGTAACGAATAAAAGCTACTTGACGAAGGAACAAAAAAAACGCGAGTAACACCGCACGGTACAGCTAATGTATTATACATATAAACCGCATCAAAATCCGTTGTGTATTTAAAAATATCTTAGCACAGACAGCGGTAGGCGACTTTGTTTTATAACACACACAATACAATTATAATTTGATTGTATCTGTATAACCGTACACCATTGGCCAAACGTCTACCTTAAAGAAAACACGTGTGACTTAATTAGATCAATTGTTTATGAAATAATATGGTACAAACATCTTACATGAATGTGCTGTGTTGAACATTATGTTTTCTTCTACATGCAATAATTAAGCCTGCCAAATATACACGCTAGAACACATACCTAAATCTAATATGCAGATATACTGGGTTACTAGTGAAGTCCACTGGGGACAAGTGGCAAAATAATAATAGTAGACATAATTTCTGACCGATTTTACTATGGGATCCCCTAGCCTAAACTTAACCTATTTCTGGCTATTCGACTTTTAAACATTTTACAGTTTAGTATAATACGTGTAATCATAATATACCATTTAGTAATTTCGTTGATATCTGTTTTAGTCCCTTTGGTGAAGCATGTAAAACACATATATATTTACCGCTTTTCTTACGTATAAGTCAACAAAATCAATATTATCCATTCCCTGTACATTCCCTGCGGATCACCGATTTACGTCAGCACGTTATACTTTACGTACGAAATCATGATTGAGGAGACTTTTATTATCCATAGATACCTATAAAACTATATATAGGAAGGTTGAGCGAAAAGTATTTTCGAAACATTTTAATTTGATTGATTATTTCTGAATCGGATTTTCTTGCTGTCAGCGTTAAGGTCGCCTTTTGTAACCTTACCATTGTCATTGGTGTCCATATATAATAATATCTTAGTATAAAGTAAATAAATATCTTTACATACATTAAATAACAATAAAAACAAAGATATGTTTGGAAATTTAAAAACGTGAATGTTAAAAAATTACACTCGTCACACACAGTTCGTTATTCGTAATTAAATTGCAAATTTAAAAAACTCCCGATTTAAAATGTTCGTGTCTTGCCCTTTCATTTGATACCCCACTTGAACATATTATTTGTATAGAGCCGACTTTTTTTCACCACTTTCAACCCTCATAACTTTTGAACAAATTATCCAATTATCATTTAATAAACAGATTCGAAATAAACGTGTCGTGCGCTTTCATTAGATACATTCATTCAAGTTAAATTTTTCATCCCCACTTTCAACCCCCATAACTTTTGAGTAGGTGAACTGATTTCCACCAAACATAGTGTTACGGACGTGGGGGGTGGGTACCGATAGAAAAATTACACTTTTACGAAAATCAAGAATTGCTCTTTATTCCGGCACTGTAATTACACAAACTAATTACAATCGTTAAACTAAAACCGCTAATAAACACTTTTACAATCACACAATCACTTGTTATCTCTCTTTAGTTTTCTCTCTTGATGTTCACTATATCGCTGTTTAGTTGAAACTGTCCCGCCGACTCGATCGTCGCTCTTTATATACCAACGGTACACAATCCAGAACATTCGAGTAGGTTCAGGACTTTCTCGAGTCGACTTCTAATAATAATAATTAAATACCTAACCGTCGCGTCGGCCGGCTCGCGTGTTTATATCTACACCCAACAGTAGGTAAGTAGGTTTATACCTACCTATATACTTGTGGTGAGGTAAGGTAAGTACTTGTGTACTTGTTGCTTCCGAAATATACCACACTTTTCTCGATCTTTCGAGATCCTTCTACTACATTCTGACGCATATAGGCACTGTGTAGTGGTTTGTATGCGTCGACTTGGATACTGGAATGTTCTTTAGGCCTCTCGAATGTTCGACGTACCTCTACGGCATTCTAGCCGTTGTTTCTCGACCCCGGAGCGTAACACTAGCTAAGAACATTCTGTTAGAGTAGTGTATAAACAGCCTAACTTTCATAGATTATAAGGTATGCAGTCAGCCTAAGCTAGACGAAAAAATGTAAATAGAAAATGAGTTCCAAACAAACTGTCATACGTGAGAGCATAAAATAAATTATTGTTTTTATAAAAAGCAGTTTTTCCATCACACTCGCCCGTAAAACACCTGTAATATAAAAAAAAAACTAAATTGAAATCGGTTCATTCGTTCGGGAGCTATTACGCCACAGACATACAGACAGACAGACACGTCAAACTTATAACACACCTCTTTTTGCGTCGGGGGTTAAAAATAAGTTAATAGTGGTAATTGTCAGAGCATCTATTTTTAGGAAAATAATAAACTGTACATCAAAATTACTAACTTGCACACCTAAAAAGCCAAAGTTATCATCAGAATGGCAATTAGATGACCAAATCAGTAATTTTGTGGCTAAGTCAGTATTTTGGTTAGGTTAGGTTAGACTTTTTTGATGCACGTTTAAATACTATCCCTATTTTTATAAAGACGGTCGCCGGTTCTTTTCCCACTACCGACATAATGCTTTAGTTATAAGCTATTTAATCCCAGTTTGATATGATATCCCCCTGGTTCTAACAGCCTTAGCAATAATTAAGTTACGAGCTGTGTATCATCATCATCATCATCAGCGTTGCTTTGACAAAACATCATATTTATTTATTTATTCATTCATTTATTTACATTTGACACGTACACTTTAATAAACAATTACAGAATAAAGAAAATTAACAATTAGAGAAAACAAACACAGAAATTAATAAGTGAAGATTGTCAGATTAGACGTGGCGAATGCAAAAGGGCTCTGATTCAGCGTGTACTGGAGTGACGTAGATTAACACAACACTCTCAACGCTGATCTTCCATCAGTACCCGAGACACGCTGTGCAAACAGTAAATTGAAAATATCATGCATATGTATATAAATAAAAATGCAAAGAAAAAAAATATTATAACTAAATTGCTGTACAAATTTAGACCCAATTTTAATATCCAATTCATATAGGGAAGAAAACTCTTGAACAAATGGCGCTGGTTTCCCTTGACCCAAAAAAACACGATTGGTTGATCGATTGTCAAGTGGACTCGACAGACATTGTCCTGTCTTAACTATATCCAGGGTGGCCTGTGCCCAGCAGTGGATGTCTTTTTTTTCATAAGAACCTTCTGCTGTCATTAATAAGCACAACAAAGAAAGAATTAGCGAAATCGGTCCACCCGTTCCGGAGTTATGGAGTGACAACGAAAAGTGGCTTTGATTTTCATATATAAGTTAGCAAAATATTTAATAATGTCAGGAAACCAATAAAAAGTATGCATGTCAATGAAATACAATACAAAATACAGGAATAAAAATGTATAAATTGAGATGTCAATAATTGTGGAGAAGTCAAGCCATTCTTTTTTGTAATTCTAATAAATGCAATTTATATTTCAATTTAAATGTCTCCTTTGAGTTGGCTTGTTTAAGAGGTGGGGAATGTCGTTCCAACATTTTGAGGCCTGAAATCGGAAACGGTGTCCGGTGTTCCGGGCCACAAAGCTGGTTTGATCATTCCCTAGCACAATAGTTCTGACCGCGTCGCATATTGCGCCACACCATTTTGTTGTAGAGGTAGACCGGCTTCTTGTCTTTAATAATACCAAAGAGAAGAGTGGCAAAGAACAATTTTTGCAGATTCTTAATTTTTAGCGCTATTATTTATATTTATAAAATTATATATTATTATTAAATCTATTAAATCCCGCGCGGAAAAAAAGATTGCCTTGTACCCCTATTCCACATATCCCTACTGGTAGGGAAAAATGGAATATTTTTCAACATATAGCTACTAGGGGCTACTAGCTACTTTTCCACTTATCTCTACTGATAAAATTATTCAGGAAATTGATACTATCAAATCGAAATTGTGTAATTTCGCAGAAGCCTGGCATTTTAAAATTAACAATAAAAGCAACAGAAAAACCAGTTTATAACGCATTATTAAAAATATTGCACAATCAATCAGTGGTTACAAAAAATCGGATGAAGTGTATCAGAAATCAGCTAAAAGTTAATCCGCCGAAAAAGAGGGAGCAAGTTTATGTGATCCGTGATCACGTAATTCAAAATTCCCAAATGCAGTTGATCACAGGGGCCATTGATAATGGTTGGACATTTTTTAGATATGTTGCAATGCTTGTTTTATGTTGATTTTTAACAATTAGGAGTTTAAGTAATAAGTACCTGGACGACCGAGCTTCGCTCGAAGTAAAAAAATCGATTATTTACCTTCGATTTTTTCATAACCCCATCTCTAGTTACTTCAAAACCAAAACGTCCCCCGCACCATCCTACGTATAGCATAGTATTACTACTTGGCAATAGATGTCAGTAAGAGTCGTATTAACAATTTGAGCAATTTTCCATGCCCAAAAACACGGTTGGAAAGATGTTTTCTAAAAATTAAACCTAGCTAGATCGATTTATCGCCCCCAAATACCTCTACATACCAAATTTCATGAAAATCGGTGCAGCCGTTTCCGAGATTCCAATTATATATATATATATATATTCAGTACCGATGTAATATCGAGGATGGTTTAGTTTGTATAATTACAGTGCCGAAATAAAGTGTAATTCTTAATTTTCGTAATAGTGTACATTTTCTATCCGTACCCACTTGCGTAACATTATTATAGTAACGGCAACCCTTTTTGGAATCTAATAAAAAATCCGACTATAGTTAATGTTACTTGTCTAATCAAAAATAAATTATTAAAAATGATTATCATTTAGTGAAACAGAAAATGTCATCAAAATAGAAAGGCCTACTTCTTGTCTAACTGTACCTACTTAGAATCGAATATTCTCCTTTTACGAAACTTCAGTTTAACAACACCGCGGAACATTAAGATCAGAAACTTGAAACTTGGCACAAAGGTTCCTTTTAAAAAAGTAGGTAGGATAGGTACTTGTACCTGCAATAAACAATTCTTCTATGTGCTTGTACTTTATCTTAGTAGAAATAGGTGGAAGTAAATATCATTCTATCCCCCCTAGTAGCTAAATGTGAAAAAATATTCCATTCTTCTCTACCAGTAGGGATATGTGGAACAGGGGGCCTGTACAGCCGATGTCGTCAGTGTTGTGTGCCGAAATAATGAATCTTGAGGGTAGTTGCGGATTCGTATCAAACCAGGGAACGTCGCGGACGCCGCACTCCAGTCCACTTGTGACCACGACGCATGCAACTGCGTCGAAACGTCGAGTAAAATAACAAAGGTAAGCTAGAGCTTGTCTTTGATTATATTCGCGCCTATATACCCGGTGAACAATATTGAGTTATAATGTCTATGCGCGTTTCATTAAAAAATGACCTAGTTTCAGTTGGGCATACAAACTATAGCACCCTCTATACTGCAAGTCCCACAGGAACGGGATAAAAAACATCCTATGTTATTGTCCTGGTTCTAAGCTACGACCCCACCATTTTCTGCCTAATTGGTTGAATCGTTCTTGAGTTGTAAGTGTTGTAACAAATCCGTCTTTGTTTTATATATTACTAGTGGACGCTCCGCGATTTCATTCACGTAGTTTCAGTATGTCATACAAACTATAACACCCTCTATATAGCGACGCGACCAACAGAATCGGGGTAAAAAGTATCCTATGTCCGTCTCCCGGTTCTAAGCTACCTTGCCGCCAATTTTCAACCAAATCGGTTCGGCCGTTCTTGAGTTATAAATGGTGTAACTAACACGACTTTCTTTTATATATATAGAGTACCTGGACGACCGAGCTTCGCTCGAAGTAAAAAAATCGATTACTTTCCTTCGATTTTTTCATAACCCCATCTCTAGTTACTTCAAAACCAAAACGTCCCCCGCACCATCCTACGTATAGCATAGGATTACTACTCGGCAATAGATGTCAGTAAGAGTCGTATTAACAATTTGAGCAATTTTTCATGCCCGAAAACACGGTTGGAAAGATGTTTTCTATAAATTAAACCTAGCTAGATCGATTTATCGCCCCCAAATCCCTCTACATACCAAATTTCATGAAAACCGGTGCAGCCGTTTCCGAGATTCCAATTATATACATATACTAGCTGTCCCGGCAAACATTTGTTTTGCCGTAATTAGTTACCCCGTGTATTGGAAGAAATACAACTGGTAGAAGTTTAAAAATAGATAGTAGCCGATTCTCAGACCTACTGAATACGCATATAAAATTTGGTAAAAATCGGTCAAGCCTTTTCGGAGGAGTATGGCAACGAAAACTGTGACACGAGAATTTTATATATTAGATATACAAGAATTGCTCGTTTAAAGATAAAGATATTGAGTTAACCTCCCAATATTCAGTCACCTGTACATAAACAACCTTTTCCAATATTTTGAAAGAGCGTCTGTGGTCCAGTTGGTCGAACACTTGACTTGTAAACGGGAGGTCCCGGGTTCGAGTCCGGCTACTGGAAGTGTACCAATGGGACTCTTTTTCAGAGCCTATGTACGCAACGCAACGCTCGTACGGTGAAGGACAACATCATGATGAATGAAAAAAAAAAAAAAAAAAGTGCCTCTGCCTACCCCTCTTTGGGATTAAAGGCGTGAAGTGTATTTTTTTTTTTTTTTTTGACGAGATACTGAAGAACCTGACGTAGATCCTTATTTATTACAGGGTTCGGGATCTTAGGTGTGGGAGTAATGTGGACAGCCTTCAGAAAAAGTTGACATTCTAATATATCCTACTAATCCTACTAATATTATAAATGCGAAAGTTTGGATGGATGTCTGGATGTATGGATGGATGGATGGGTCGATAGATGGATGGATGTTTGTCCTTCTTTCACGCAGAAAGTACTGGACGGATTTTAATGAAACTTGGCAGTATTGTAGCTTATAAACTAGAATAACATATAGGCTATAAATTTCGTGAAAAAATCTTGCGGTATATTCCTGCGTGTGCTGACTTAACCTGACAAGATACGTTAAAATTATGTTCTAAGCAATCATAGATTTTAAATAGTTCTACGAAAATCCGTGATAGTATGTACAGTTAATCCACAATAATCATTTTAATGTAAATAAAACATGAAAAAAACAAAGAGTTATTTGCGAAGCTGTTTTGGCATAGATAACATAAATATTTATCAAATATAATACGTTACTTAAATAGAATATTTAATGTAGATTATTATTGCCCTATACAGCATTAAATTTTACCCATTAGTTTCGAAAATATCGCTGATGGAATAAAACGCGTTACGAAAAAAATAGATTGCCGCCGCCGCGCTGCCGCCAGGCGGTATCAGAGTCTTAATTTCTGCGTATATAAACAGCCGAGTGAATTAATGAGCTCAACTTTCAACCAATACTTAATACTTCTCTCTTGAATTTCATAAAATAAATGTTCGAATTGTAACCATCATTACTACATTAACACGTTGACTGCGGTAAAAGGTCGAAAGACCCGTGTGTATTCTCCCGCGTAGTGCGGGTGAGAAAACTGTCGTTTCGCTCTAGTGCGTAGCTTATAAAATGAAAATTTCAGCACGTTTGAAAGAGATAAATATACAGTTCGTTTTCTTTTGAATAAACTACTATAAAATGTGAAATAAATCGTGAGAGGTCTTAAAGCCTCTTACCGCACTGTAAAGAAAATATCATTCAGTGCGGTAAGGAGGCCTAAAGGCCCCTTATTGTAGGAGGGGCATAGAAACCCCCTTCCGCACTTGTTCATGTCTATGATTTACTATTTATCAAGTGAAGGAACATTATAATTATTACGAAGTGTCCAATTGTGATAATAATGTCTCGGGAGAAACGGTGTAGAAGATTCTAGTAACCGAGGTATGTCAGAAGTATTTATCAAAGAGTAACAAAAAAATCGGCAAGTCAACCGTCTTCAAGTAAAGTAAATATTTTAGAAAATATAATTATCTACACAAATGCTCAAAGTCTAACCCCAGAAGCGACAATAAGTACTAGAAATAATTGTGAAATAACCCCTAAACGGCGCAAGATTACAGAACTATTTAAACAAGAAGAAAAGCCTGAAACTTACACAAGCCCTAGTACAAATCACACATTTCAAGTGTTACATAATGTTGAATTTTCTACTCCTTCTTCACGAGTTCGTTGCACGTTCGAGCTTATTGATAGCAAAAACGTAAATCTTCCTGCAGCAAAAAAATAAACAGCAGATGTAGAAGGTGCAAAAATTAAATCGTCGTGATTGTGATAAGCCGATGTGTGTGGAATGTTTTTATGACGGTCATGTGTAACTTAATAAATGTTTTTCTTTATTATACAGGGTTACAGGAAAAGTCGTGCTACATCCGTTAAGGGCGTAGAGTACCCATCAGTTCTGACTTATTTCACTATGAAACACAATACCCTAAACTCAACCCTTTTCAAGATATTCTACTTTTAATTTTTTTATTGAAAATTGCCGATTTTTAGGCTACTAAATTGAATTTTCTTGATTTTGTGTGTCTTATTATTATTATTATTGCATTTTAACATTTGTAATAAGATGCTTTAGGACGTCAATCATTAAAATAGTGCATAAGTTAATTGAATAGACCGTAGTAGACAAGTGAAAGTTAAGAAATTTAAAAAATATTAGTAAAATATTTTTCTCTATGGGATATCTAAAAAATATACTATGGCAGTTGCTCGGCAGATGTGTTTTAAAATATCTATGTTTTATCAGCTATCTAACGAGGTATAACAATCTAGGGTTATATTTAAATTCCTTGAAAAAAAACTTAGTTTCATAGGCGACAGAGGAGAAGAAAATTAATACTTAGCCCTAAAAAGTAAAATAAAACAATAGGTAAGCATGAAATTATCGTTTATTATGTTTTCACACAACTTTTTCTTATTCTACAGTTCATGTTCAACGTGGCCGCCTCTATTTCTAATACATTGTCGCATCCTTCTACGGAGACCAGTCTTCACTACTCCAGTAGTCAAAGTTAATCTCATTTCATTGGCTGCAGCCACAATCCTTTCTCTTAATACTTCTACAGACCTAATTGGATTAGGCTCGCTGTATACAAGAGTTTTCATGCGCCCCCACACATGAAAATCCATGGGGGTTATGTCCGGACTTCTTGCTGGCCATGGCAACGGCCCACCTCGTCCTATCCATTTGTTTGGAAAATTTGTATCCAGCCAGTCTTTGACGCTTCTCCTGAAATGAGCAGGGCAGCCATCATGTTGGAACCACATGTTCCTAATCAAGATGAGTGGTAGATCTTCCAGCACATCATTTAAGTCTCCTCTTAAAAAGTTTTCGTAGCTTTCCCCATTTAGATTTTCCGGGAGAAAGTAAGGTCCAATTAAATGATTGGACATAATGCCCATCCACACGTTCAAGCTGAACCTTCGTTGGGACCCCTTCACTCTTTTCTTATTGGGATTCCTTAGTGCTTTTGGGGCCCAGTAATGCGCGTTGTGGTAATTAGTTATGCCATCTTTATCAAATTTGGATTCATCTGTCCACAAGATATTTCTTAGAAAATCTGGGTCTTCTACGTCAGCATTTAGCATGAACCTGCAGAAGTCCAACCTTCTCGCGGGGTCTCCTTCTTCAATAGCGTGTACCGGCGTGTAATGGTATGGGTATAGGCCAGCAGTACGTACTGCAAACCATACACACCTATTGTTTTATTTTACTTTTTAGGGCTAAGTATTAATTTTCTTCTCCTCTGTCGCCTATGAAACTAAGTTTTTTTTCAAGGAATTTAAATATAACCCTAGATTGTTATACCTCGTTAGATAGCTGATAAAACATAGATATTTTAAAACACATCTGCCGAGCAACTGCCATAGTATATTTTTTAGATATCCCATAGAGAAAAATATTTTTTCTAATATTTTTTTCAATTTCTTAACTTTCACTTGTCTACTACGGTCTATTCAATTAACTTTTGCACTATTTTAATGATTGACTTCCTAAAGCATATTATTACAAATGTTAAAATGCAATAATAATAATAATAAGACACACAAAATCAACAAAATTAAATTTAGAAGCCTAAAAATCGGCAATTTTCAATAAAAAAATTAAAAGTCGAATATCTTGAAAAGGGTTGAGTTTAGGGTAGGGTGTTTCATAGTGAAATAAGTCAGAACTGATGGGTACTCTACGCCCTTAACGGATCTAGCACGACTTTTCCTGTAACCCTGTATATATCTTCATTTTATTTTGCACATCACTAGTGATAACTTAAAATGTACCTACCTTTCTTCCAGTGCTATAGGAGGTCCTAAAACCTCGTAAATATTTTGTTTAATATCTCGTGTATCTGATGTCAGATCCCCAAACGACAGTTATCCATTGATGCAAGTTTCATTCAATTTTTTTTTTAATTTCACAGTAAGAAATGCATTTGAAATAGCTCTGTCCGTTAGAGGTCAATAGGCCCCAAACCGCATTGGTGAGATGATACATCGAAGGTCTGAAGGCCTCCTATAGCACTTAATGAAAGTACGCAAAATATACTGCTGCAGTTAACATGTTAAAATTTGCACCACGTTTTCTAAGAATATGAATATTGTGTTCATGTGTTCTGTGTTAAAATTGTTTGAAGAAATTTATCACAAACCATTTTGCGCGAAGATTCGAGAATTTTAACCACCGGAACAAGCTAGATTTCGGTGCGGTTACGGCAGATCATGGAGAAGACTGAAGAATATAGTCTGCCCCTGTGTCTAGCATTCGTGGACTATCTCAGAAGGGTTTCAACTCAGTTGAGATCTGATCCGTTCTGGAGTCTCTGCAACGTTGCCAAGTTGACTGGCTACATTCTCAAGTGATAAGATGTCTCTATGAGGCTTCCACCGTGTCCAAGTACAAAATAAGCAGACATGTCACATACCATTGTATCGAGGACTGATGTTAGGTTTGTTCAGAAATACATTGGAGCATGTTCAAGACGCTGCATTGCAAAGAACGTGGCATCAACATCAATAGCGAACACATCTCTCACTTGCGATTTGCAGAGGACATCGTCATTATGGCAGAAATGCTGTAAGTTTGACCGCGATTCCTGTTTGTATTTATAGATACTGAAAATATGTGGTTGAAAATTACCAAATGTTACGCACACTGTCCTCTCTGTCTCAATGCAAACGAGGCTTCATTGAGTTATGTTGAGCTCAGGTCCCAGTTGGGGACGTATGGTCCTCATTCAATTTGTGTAAACAAATATCAGCGCTAAAGTCAACCCTGTACTCATACTTTTGATTTCGACAAAAATAGGTACAGTCGACCATAAAAGTATTGTCTATGTTGTAGTTTTGACATTTAAACCTTACATTTTCTTGACCAACTAAATGTAATGACATAAATCGCTTAAAGCTGTTTTTGGCTTGAACCATTTACTTATCTGCACTTGCAGTAGGCGAGGCATTCCGACTCGTTTCGGAATGGTCGAAATTAACTGGCCCATGACAACAATCCCAAACCCTAACCCATCTACAACGAAACGTAGAGCCCAACTGTATATATGTCTATGTTTATGTCTTGTATACATTTTCTGTGCCGTCCGTACATTTTCAGGGAATCGCACATTGATAAATATTTTATAGAAAAAGTACACTCACATTTTTAATCCCAAAGCGGCGTCTGCCAAGGCATTTGCTCTGTGCCCACAGTTCACAAAGCATTGTTAACACAACGTAACAGTTAGAGAGCCCATCAATTAACACAGAAATTCACTAGGCATTAGCATTGTAGTACCGGGCAGTAGGACAGAACTACGGTATCCCGTGCCTGACGTATAAAGCGTTCAAAAAGGTGTCGGGATCATGGGTATTGGAGTGGGGCTCCCGGCACCAGATTGTAGGGTCCGCAAAGGAGGGCGGTTATCCGATGGCCTGGTAGCAGTGGTCGGCGAAAGAGGCTATGGGTAGACACGTCACCATCTGACCTGAGCCAGAGGCCTAAAACTGAACCGCTTGGACGGGTACTGACAATTTTGCCTATGCCTTAGGTAAACTTCCTGGACCAGCCCCGTCTGAGGTGACACGAATGCCATCGTGGGAGTTTAGTTTGGCATTGTAAAACGCTCTTCCGTCCGCTGTCCCTGTGACGACAGAGTGTCCATAAGAATTCATGTCATTAACGACAATGGCGCTGGGTAATTTTGACCCGAGGCAATTTTAAACTACCTTATTTTATTTATGCGTCGGTCGGATGATTCGAACGTTTGTGTAGCTGGAGATACAACCCCCCTCTGCCCCCGCTATCCATCTTAAAAGGATAAGAAGACATCTCATATTTGTCATGCATGCCACATTTACATTTGCCCAGACCATTTGACCCCATACTGCAATAATTGCAGCAGTTTCGTGGGCCTTAATAATGATGTAGAAGACTGGTTCGTTTTTATTTTTATATTATAAAGCTATTTTGATCTCTCTTTTAGTACCTACAATTCCTATTATTGCTCAGAATATTTTGTCAAAAATTGGAAATTAGAATACGTTATTACGTTACGTACGTAGTTACGTTATGAAAGTTGATTTTGCATGTATTATTGAAAGCACAATAAAAGTTTAATTTCTCGAACTTATTGTTATTATTTTTATTTTACTACCTAAATAAAGTATCCTTTTAAATAAACAATAATTAAAACTAAGTTGAATTGCTAAATTTCTTTAAAAAAATTACGATGAAATTCGTCCCAGTAAGTCATTTGCGCCGGGTTAAAAAAAACCATAACTAATTAGGTACATAACGTTGCATCTCCTCTACAGAATATGTAACAGCCTAATTGTACTACTTCAGAAGACACAGCCGTACCTAAGTCGTTATGTTCATGACGACGCGAGTACTATCTATGTGTGTGGGTGTTCCGCGATTTTGGTATTCTTAACGCAGTTGCATCTAGTTTGCAGTATACTTTCTTTCTATAGAGAAAGAAAAAGCTATAGAGCTTTTTCTCTCTATCATACTGCAAGGCACAGCGACAAAGGTGGCAAGCATGATACGTTGCGCATTTCCCACTGAGATTAAACTTGCGAATAGCACCCCTAATATCGTTGACCCACGCTATGAAGTGTTTTGTCTGAACGTTTTTGTTTTTGCCATTCACGAGAAATACGCCTCAATTGCTTTGATTTTCCTCATCCAAGGACGTACCGTACGTCGTCGCAAACGAAACGAGGCAGATTGAGTCCATAAACCCGAACGAAGTCGATTCAGTAGACAAATTGAAAGATTAAGTATAGTATGGTAAGTAATAGTAAACTTAAACAGGGAACTATGCAGATTTTTTAGACAAGTTCTATTAGTTTGACAAGGGTTCAACAGCAACAGTCACACAACGGGTAACGTAATCAGGGTTTTGTTCTTTTATGTTATTATTTAAAATTACAAAATTATGTATAACTTTTGTTATAAGTACGAAAAACCTCGCAACTAATTATGAGTACGTCACATAAGTTTCTTCGCGGTGTTTTCTTTAGTACGTTTTTGTTATATTTTGTTTAAAGCGAACTTAATGCTGCAGAGCATTTCCTTCTAGTTATCAATGAGTTAATCGGTGTGGATAAGGTGGACATCTCATTTTAACAATAATTTTACCTTTTTATAACAATAATTCTTCTCGACTTTCGGTAACGTTTTTGATTTAACGTTGTTTTATAAGTGGCACCTGTTTCCCAGAGATCACGGACCTCCACTTGTCACAAATTCACGATCATGGAAAATCTCTTTCGCGTTTCAACCACGCGGAAAGACTTTTTTCACAAAAAGTAATTACAATGATTAGAATATATAAAAAAATTAGCAGGTAAAAACTTTCGTAAGCATAATATCAAATACATAACACATAACGTTGTGAAGAAATAAGGAAATAATATATCGAATCGTACTGTATGCTATGTCAGCTTTACTGCTGACAGAGTACTAGCTGATCCGGCGAACTTCGTTCCGCCAAGTTATATTTTTATTGTATATATATATAAATATATAATATATTATATAATTTAATTAATTAGTTGTCGTGTTTTAATTTCTATTTTGTTTTTTTATTGTATCCTGGCACACCCATCGGTCTTTCCCATTACTGGTGGTTGATTGGTAGAAAATGCTTTAGCATTAAGTCCGCCATGTGTACTTTTTTGTGCATTAAAGTGTTTAAATAAAATAAATAATAAATCTATTATTTGCTTTAACACGCTTTATTAAAAACTTGCTTAACTTGCGTATACCGAAAATTGTAAAGGGCATGTGATGAGAAGGGAGAGAAAACACATTGAACTATTTATAAGTATACACTCACGCACTAAAACATCCTTGTAGGACTAAATGCGACCGACTTATGAATACTAAATTGGGTCGCATTACGTCATTGATATACATACCTACAGCTACTCGCGCTACTGAGACCAGCACGTATTTTATATTCATGTTAACCGTGTTGCGGCTCAGCGTTTGTCACCGGACGGTAACGATATAAGGTTCATAATATGAAAGTGGAATTTATATCAATCCGTATATTAGAAATGAGGAAAAATCCACAGCGTCACCGGATGCCAAACAGTAGGCCTAACACAGAAAAAACGGTACTATAATATTTAAGTTATTCGTCTGTTTCATTCGGAATATGAAAAGAAAGTCTTGGCTTGTGACCCGCAGCCGAATATTAGAAACAAAATTAAAAACATTACACTAGTTTCAGTTACGCGGATATTAAAAATTAAATTAATGAAGTAATTTTTTTAGAAGTCATTAGTAAGACGACATTCATTCAAAAATATTTGTTATATATATCCTTCAAGCTGCATTGACCTCTCGGATAAACCGACACAGCTGGCTAGTGATGTCACGCAGCCACTGCGTCCTACAGCTCCAGAGTGGGTTCCTGGCGTGCCCGTCATCCAGGACACACCGCTGGAGTCGGTCCGACCCCCTCGCTGCCGCCGCCGCCACCAGCCCTCGTGCACCGCTCCCACCGAGCCCGCGCGCCCCGCTGCCGCCCCGCCGACGACGACCGCTCCTGCCTCCAACAAGCGGGTGGTGGATGGAGATGGCTTTGTCCTCGTGGAGAGGAAGAGCCGTCGCCGCGCCGCGCCCCGCAACGCGTGTGGCACCGCTCCGCCCGGCTCCACGCTGAAGCCGGCAGTACCGACGACGTTGCTGTACGTCTCTCGCCTGAGTTACCAAACAAAGGAGATAGATGTGCAGCAATTCGTCGAGAAGAAGACACCTTGGCGTGTGAGGGTCGTAGGATTGAACTCGCTTCATGAAGATTTTAAATCGTTTGTGGTGCGAGTTCCAACGAAGAATCTGGCGACCTTCATGGAAACCTCCTTCTGGCCAAGGGGTGTAGTGTTTCGGCGCTTCCGAGGAAGACTGGACACTATAAAGGAACAAACACAAGATGTGCAGAAGGATAGTTTATAAGGATATGTTTAATGTTTTATGTATAGTATTTATTTTCAAATATTTTCTATTGTATTTTATTTCTATTATGGGCCGATACCTGTTTATACAGTTATATTTAGTTGCCTGAAATAAAGGATTATTATTATTATTATATCAGCGGGACGCTCTTAATATTAGTAAAAAAGGCCCCTGGAGTTTCAAAATAACTAAGTTTCTGTGCTCATTATTTGTTCTTAATCTGGAGGCAGCTGTGCACGGAAGATTCGGACAATTGTGTTGACAAAGGCAAAAGTAATTTGTCCTCTCGCAACGTTTTAAAATGTATAAATAACTAAGTTAAGAAGACAATCAAAGCTCGCTTTTTTTCAGACTTAGCAATGCAGCTAATGCAAAAAGACCAAACTTCTTAAGCGAAGTTCGTTTAGATAATTCCTAAACACGTATAACATCTTTTGAATGTCTTACACGTAATCACATCATCATCAAGATCACATCGAGGACAAAAACTTGTCCAAGTTATGGACTTTCAGATTATTCATCCCAAACGCAAATCCTGAGCAATAAATATCTAACATTACATTAATTTCATCTTAGAGGTAAGCCGGTAGTGAAAAATAGGCACTTAACCAATGCTTATGTAGATTTTTTTATTTGTCTTACTTATTTGAGCTATAATAAGTCCCTACGCTACTTAATTTCCTTGAAAATAGTTGTTAATGTGCCTGGCATAGGCTTGTCTTGTACTACCGGCTTACCCCCTAGTTTCGCCACTATAGTTCGTTTGCTAATTCGATGAACGATCTAACACATGGAAATGTCACTTTGCAAAATAATGTTGCTAGTTTTTTTTATCTATAGGGATTGACTTTCATAATCGAATAAATGAACGGATAAAATTCATGAAATGAATGAATAAGAAAGTAATAAAAGAGTAGGTAGCGATTGTAAAGAATGTTTCGTCGAAGAATGTCGTCGCCAATAATTGCCACATATGCACCATAAGGAAGGCCAAACCACTGACGCAAATTACACGCTTCTAAGTATTATTACAGAATATAATAAGTCGATTACCGTAGACAGTGTAGGTAAGGAATCTGGATTCCGAGTTGACTTCATGTTTGGCTAGCCAGAATTTAAATGCCTAGAGATTTCTCACTACGTCGTGGACGTTAGTAAACAAGTATAAAGCTCTGCAATTATTATTGGCATTATAAGGTATTTATGAAAGTTATTAAAAAATATTTAATTTTCACACAAAAATCCATTCAATGAACGGAATTGAACGAATGCGATTTACGAATTGCGATTTTTTTTGCACATCACTATTTTTCTTATTACAAAAAATGGGCATACTCCAAGTGTCAGATCGTTCGTCGAATTATAAAACAGAGTATAGTATGTACTTATATGAATTATTATTATTATTATCCTTGTATGTGTGGATGGATGTTTGTTACTCTTTCACGAAAAAACTATTGAATGGATTTCAATTAATCTTTCCAATAATATAGCTTATCAGAATAACACATAGGCGACAATATATAAAGACATTGTGACGAAGTCCCGGGCACCAGCTAGTGTTAAATATGATGATTAGTAAAAAAATGTTTTTCGTAACGTTCGATAAAATGTAACGTTATATGCCACGGAAGTAATTTTGTTATGAATAGGAACAATAAGGCACTGATGTTGAATAAAAAATTAAAATTGTAGATGTAGGTACGCAACCTAATTTTACCTTATTAGACTGACAAATTTATTATCTTACTGCTTACTTCTTATTAATATTATAAATGGGAAAGTGAGTTTGTTTGTTTGTTTGTTCCGCTTTCACGCCGTAACTGCTGAACCGATTGCTTTGAAATTTTGCAGACGTATAGTTAGAAGAGAAATAGTAGGGTATTTTTTATCGCGGAAAAAATGATGAATGAATGAATATATTCTTTATTGCACACTGTACATTACAAATATAAAAAAAATACAATGGAAAAATTGCAAAAGGCGACCTTATCGCTCATAGCGATTTCTTCCAGGTAACCTAATTTAAAGATTACAGGAGCTTAACACCTTTTTATTAATGAATTAGGTATCTTTTTTTTTTAGGTTAAATTAATATAGTTTTTTTAAGTTTATCAATAGGTACTAACAATCTATGGATGTATTTTTCTTGGTCCGAAATAAAGATTATATTATTATTATTAACAGATAGAGTTAGGTAGAGATAGGCAAGTATTGCTATCTGGTCGATAACGTCAATAATATTCTAAAATAATAAAAATACATAGTATATATAGTTATATACATATATACCTAATCATACCTAAACCTAGTAATAAATATATACCACATATTATAAATCAATACTAATACATAGTAACATAAACCTTATAGTACATAATATATAAACCAGCACTATATACCAATATAATACATACAACTATGAGCACAAACTAATCCGATGATGTTTGTTCTTGAACGACTCGGCTGTTTTTAAACTTCGTATTTCAAGAGGGAGAGAATTCCACAGTTGGATTCCAGTTACCGTAAACGAATTATGAAAGAATTGTTGGGAGTGTTCGGGACATTTAAGAGTTAGGGAATGACAGGAGCGCATAGAGCGACTACTGGAAGAAGATGAACTAATGAATTGGAATCTAGACAATGATATTCCAGAGGGAAAACCAAAATATTCCTTTATACCGCAATATAGCCGAAGTCCACGCGGACGAAGCCGGGGGCGCAAAGCTAGTTATAAATAAAATGAATTGTTTCTGATTCGACATTTTTGTTTACAAAGTGTTCTGTGATCTCAACAACAACAGCAATAGAAATTGCAGATAATATTGACTATCGCGCTGTTTTCCATTGTATTTTTATTATGTTGTCCATTGTATATATTACGTTCTACGATTGTGCTGATTTCCCAGTTACCTCGCTGTTCAATTTGGATTGATATTTTTCCTACTGCCAAAGATTTGAAACATCATGATGAGATGCATCAATTGTAATGTAGCTACACAGAGACTAAGGAGGCATCTTACATCTTCTTTGACTGAACTTCTGCTCACTAGTAGTGATCTTAGCGGGATGGTTAATAAGAACCGATTCGAGTATTCAATCTAGGTAACCTAAAATCTAGTATCTGGAATTTTCAGTAGGTACCTATTACTAAAAATAGTTACTCATTACATAAACGGATCGGGATGATGGACGAATTGATTAAAATATCCAAACAGCTGACGAAACGTGCATTCACGATATAATCATCACAAGCAGGAAAAGTACCTTAAAAATACAACATTGCAATGTTACATGCATTGCACACAGCCAACCAGTTAATACTACTGGCATTAGGGCCCTATACATAACAAGCCCGTTCTTGTTATGGCAGCAAGAACACATTAGGGCAAATGGAATATTTAATATTGAAGTGTACCTACCCAAAACTTGACACAATAAACCATTTCGGTGGAATAAGCACTATTCATGGTGAATTTCAGGTAATTAAAACTTATTCGTAGCATATGAATAATTACTCCAGGGAATTAATATACATCTTATCACCCAATAAGTCACCAAAATGATATTTGTGCTCAAGCACCTTGTTCTGTTGAATGGCAAAAGTACTAGTAAAACTTTGCTATTGACGTAAGATATGGTATTTTATTTTTAATATTGTAAAAAAAATAAAAGTTCTAGACGTAAAATATAAACGAAATAAGGTAATCCGCTTAACATATTACTAAACACAATAGTTATACATTGTGAAGGCAGACGTCCATACAAAAACTGGCCATGTCATTTAATAATTTTAAAACTGTTTCGGATTTTGAAAAATACTTTCATTTGGATTAAAGTTGACTTCAAAACCATTTTATAGAAATACCGACCGAGGATAAATACACATAAGAAATCAGTGCAGATATAACGATCCCTGTTGGACAAGGGCTTCCCCCAATCGCCACGCTTGGCAGGCGGGTTGGCGATCGCAGTAGCGTTTGTAACCTCATGTCACCAGCAGATAACAAACACATCTTCAATCAACGCTGTGTGTTTTAGTAAGACACATAATATAACTGTTTTGCATTAAAACAAAACAATTATTATGTGTCAGATAAAACACACAGCGTTGCAGCAAGGGCTTGCTGGTGAAGACACTATGATTTGACATTGACAGCTGTCTATGTCGATGAGAATCTAAGGTTTACCATAGATACTTCCTGTTGAGAATTTACGAAGTATGGGCCAAAAGAGGTAAGAAATTTCAGAATAAAGGCTAATTTCACAGACTGCTTCTTACAGTGGTCACTCACAGCTCGTCCTCTTATTTTTATAATAAATCCTATTTTGAATTTGCTGCGCTTTCGTTTTGTTTACATCGTTGGTCAGATTCTCTTCATCACACACCTTAACAGACACGCAACCCCTAGAGGACTTCTGTTGTCTCGGTGATATCCCACCTATTACTGTATACGAGGTTTATTGTGCTCTGCGCTCGATGAAATATAATAAATGTCCGGACCGGGACATTGTGGCATGGAATTTTCACAAAAGCTCTAAAATTAGGGGAACGTGTACGCATTATGTCAACAGATGTTTACATACAAAAGTCGTATTAGCTACAAACTACAAAACGTAGTACCTACCTATACTCTGTTTTATAATTCGACGAACGATCTGACACTTGGAGTGTGCTCATTTTTTGTAATAAGAAAAATAGTGATGTGCAAAAAAAATCGCAATTCGTAAATCGCATTCGTTCAATTCCGATCATTGAATGGATTTTGGTGTGAAAATTAAATATTTTTTAATAACTTTCATAAATACCTTATAATGCCAATAATAATTGCAGAGGTTTATACTTGTTTGCTAACGTCCACGACGTAGTGAAAAATCTCTAGGCAGGTAAATTCTGGCTAGCCAATCATGAACTCAACTCGAAATCCAGATTCCTTACCTACGCTGTCTACGGTAATCGACTTATTCTGTAATAATACTTAGAAGCGTGTAATTGCGTCTTCATAAAAGTTACACACTTTATACTAAAGAGCAAAGTGTCTATGTCTAATCAAACATCTCGAAAATTTGTTTATAATCTGGTAATTAAGAATGAAACAATCAAATGAACTCAGGCCTGACTACCGCTACCGTTATTGGGCCAAAATAATCGAGTCCCACGTAGGTAAAAGGTCTTTTATGATGAGATAACCGTTCAAGGGGCAGATCTCCAACTGGTGGGGTCATTGGTTTGGCCTTCCTTATGGTACATATTTGGCAATGATTGGCGACGTAATTCACGGCTGGTCGCAAGCCGAGAATGAAATATCCTTGTCGTAGAATGTTGACCACTGTTTCGCTGTTGGCATGGGCAGCGCTGCAGCGTTGCGATGGTAGTTGTCGATTAACAGACGAACGATTCGAACGAAACATTCTTTACAAACGCTACCTATACCTATTTTATTACTTTTTTATTCATTCATTTCATGAATTTTATCCGTTCATTTATTCGATTATGAAAGTCAATCCCTATAGATAAAAAACTAGCAACATTATTTTGCAAAGTAACATTTCCATGTGTCAGATCGTTCATCGAATTATCAAACAAACTATAGTTATTTTAAGTAATTAATTACATCATTAGTAATTTCTAAATGCTTTTAAAACTCATACTTACGTATGTTTTTTTACTGCGTTTATCCACTTTTGCCGTTTTTCACATAACCATGGCATGTGAATACTATCCCTTGGAAAGTTGTTGGAAAGTAATCAAATTTTACGCCATTTGAATTACTTTACATAAATTTTTTTGATGTGATGATCCAGGAATGCAACAATGAATTATTATTAGGTATATAATATGTATTTTCACTTAAAAATTATGTTTATTTACTCGTATTGTAAATGTCAAATATTAAACTAGGGTAAAACTTTCAAATTTATGACACCAGTTGGCACCACCATCGAAGTGCACGTTCCCTATACATAATTATAAGGCAGACATTAGACGATACGTTTTGATCTCAGTTTTACCACAGTCATGATTGTGATTGACGGATTTCCTATCGTCTAATGTAGTGAATGATGTTTGAATTAGTATTAGTAGTCATTCCATAAATCATGACTGATGGAATTGAATGACGCTTACCGCACTAGGCGGAACTGCGCGGCAGCGGAGCGGCGCGGCACTGCGCGACTATTTATTCTTTCATAGTGAATGTATGAAGCATACCGCACTACGCGGCAGCGGCGGAGAGACGCGGCACGGCACAACGCGACAAAGTAGGTCAACTAGGCAAAACTGCCGCGTAGTGTCGTGCAGCGTCCTGCCGCTGCCGCGTAGTGCGGTATGGCTGGCGGAGCGGCGCGACGCATCATCGGGAACAGAACAAAGAATCTTAAAGCCAAGCTGATCCTTATTGAATGCGGGCTTTTATTTATTTATTTGTATGAAATCTTTTTGGGGATATTTTAAGCCGTGGTAAAAGCACATGATATTCTCCTTCTTCGATCTCGATTTTGGAATGTCATGAACCCATATTTTTGGCTTTTCTCTTGACTCTCGTAATTTCCTTTCTTCTTCTGAAGTGAAACCACGACCACGTCCTCTTCAATTCCAGCCATCGCGTTCAGTGGTTGGTTGCTGGCGAACGACTAACAAAAAAAAGTGTCGCGCCGCTGCCGCGCTCGTGCGGTATACTAAATTTTGTCGCGCAGTTCCGCCTAATCTTACCTTAATGTACAGCACTGCTATAAAATTACATCTTTATAGGGACCATATTTTTGTATCAGAAGGGGCGTAAAGCAGGACGACCCTGTCTCCCCCCAAAAACTTTCTCAGCACATTTGGAGGAAATGGTCCAAAAGCGGAGTCCTGAATAGGAGGACTGGGGTATTGCCGTCGGCGGGGCAAGTCTGTAAGCTTTCGCCTCGAGCGCCCAAGCTACAATCTGTGTGGGTTGCACTTGGAATCCGTTACGTTCTTGTACAATGGTTTATTTTTAGATACGTTATTCTGAAGGAAAAAGCTTACGACAAATGATTTTCCTTTGGATTAAGTTAAATAAAGTTGCCAAAGACTTCAGTTCTGGTGAAGCCCCATCTCGTTGCTGTGTAGGCGTGGTTTGTACGTGTTGTGTAGAAGATCAGCGCCTGCGTCCTCGCTACATTCACCGACAAGCTCCAACGGCTGAGCCATGAAGTATCGTCGTACCGTTCGCGTAGAGAGCGAGGTGGGCTCCGACCTCGGCTGGGATGTCAATGGAATAGCACGCGTACAGAGCAGAGGAAAGCCACCTGCCCTGAAGCACGCCGGCAGCTATGGGGCGCGGTGCTGAGAGCGCATCCTCCACCTTCACCCTGAATCTTCTCTCTTTCATAATGACCTTCACGATCCGGCGCCTGGGCTAGTTTATACACCTTGTTCCGGTTTGTCGCAAACATGTCGAGCACCCCCCTCAGTTGGAGGGTAGTGGAGTGTTCCGACCGGAACCCAAACTATTCCGGATGATGGTTTATGTATGGTTGCTTCTCAAAAATCTTCAAGGCACTGCTGAGGAGGGCGATGGGCCGATGGCTGCCATGAAGGCGGAAGTTCTGCCGCGGGACGTGTCTCGTGCGCATGATGCCGTTGCACAGGCGTCTTAGCGCCGCGACGGATTTCAGCGGCAGGTGGCAGGTGGCGCAGTGCGGCGTTGTTGATGGCATCTGCGCCCGAGGCTTTGCGCAGTGGTGCTCGCAGGATCATCTTCTGCTCGTCGCCTGGGATGAAGACCACCGATTCCTCGAAGAAGTACCCGTTCGAGCGCTCGTCTGTTGGGTTGGGTCGGAACAGGAGCCCGAGCCCGTAGTGTCAGGTCTCTGCGTCGTCAGAGTCGTCTTCCGCGAGGGTTGGCTGGGCTCGTCAGTGAAATGAAAGTAACGAAATCAGCAACGCACATCGTTTGCCGCTACGATGCCAGATCGATGCTACTACGAGAGTGTAGTAGACCTACCTCAGGTCTAGGCCGTATGTTTTAGCAATTTAACAAAGCAAGAAATAGGAAAGATAGGGAGGATAGCGTAGCGCCGGCGGAACCCGCCCGACGAAGGACTCGCTGCCGCACGTGCCCTGCAGTTCCAGGCATGAGAATAGGACTGAGGTTGTCCCCAGTTTGTCATAAGTGGCGATTTAGGGGCTGTAGCGCACCGCGATTACCCAGGTACTGTCGTATTTATATCGAATGCTTAGAGAGTTGACGGTGCCGCGCACGCGGTGGATTAGCCGTCACGGATTTTGCCACGTTATTAAAAGGATCGTCCCTATAGACCCGTTTAGAATATCCGAAATATCGAAAAACATAGAATACAGAAAAACAATCAAGTACATAGAAAGAAAATGTCCAGTGTGTTTCTATGTCCTAGTAATCACATACAAAACAACAATCAAATTAGAAACCTGCATACCAAGATTAAACAGGATCTTCCCTGCTCACTTCAAATAGGGAGGTTCCTCCTTTCTAAAAATGGTGGTCAAACGCATCTTCATAGTGATAAAAAAAGAAGTAATCGGGCCATAAGCGTTGTAACATTGCACTTTTACATTTTATCGTTTTGTAAAACGGAACGTTTGGCAGAGAAAATCGGTGATTCAAATCTATCATTTACCAAAAGAAGGACACTTCAGACGTCAAACATGTCAATGGTTTGATGGATGAGAGTGAGGTGGTCGTTTTCGCCGGTCGACGATGCTGGATGCATACGAGCTTCTAAATGCAAATTATTTAGTCTAATCGTAAGTTCGTGTGACATTGTGAATAAATGATGATAATCTTATTGGCAATCGACAGATTACCGATAATTTTTCTTGTTTCAGGAAAGAATTCGATTGACGGAATACCATTTTTTTGTCTTGCGCCGGCGAAGTGCGCAGGAGTCTAAATACGCAATAAGATATTGCGTTCCTCTTCCCGATTTTGTTGGTAAGATCCCAGCATATTTCTTGTGATTCCGATAGGAATTCCGTATTCATATTTGTGAAATTCTAACAAGTACTTTTTTCCTCCAGTTCGCACGTGGTGACCCTAAAGGCGTTTTTCACCTTTTATGGGTGAAGGTTTGGTGTGGGCTGGGAGGTAAGAATACCTATTTCTTCTCCTTGCTGGGATAGGTTTAATAAAAGAGTGCATAACACTAATTGTGTTGTTCTTTCCAGGGTCTGCTCTACGTTTTTTCTTCTCGTCGTCTACGTTTTTTCTTCTTAGAGGTTTGAAGTAGACTTCATATTATTTGGCGGTTTTCTACTTCATTTTATACACACAGGTAAGCTGGGTGAGTGCTCCCACTCTCTGGTCCACTCCGCCGCCGTCAGTGAGTGAGCCGCCCCCATCCAAGTGAGGTACACTAGAGCGAAAGAGCCGGTGCCCTCGGAACACCCTAAAGAGTACAATATCCAGGGGGGCACCGGCCGCGCAGGGTCCGCTGTGATGGTAAGCGGGCCCTCTACCCTGCGGGGAGGGGCTTGTGGCCCTCCCCGCGAACGCCCCGACTTGAGGCGACGGTGCCGAAGTCACGTGGGACCGTCACCCTCGGTGGGGGGTGGGTGTAGACCGTGCGCAGGCCCCCGCCATGCGCGCGACCGACCCCCCGGTGCCCTTTGAGTCGCCTCTTACGACAGACAAGGGAGAACCTCAGTCCTATTCTAATGCCCGGAACTGCAGGGCTCACGGCGGGACGGTCGCAACCCGACCGCCCCGCCGGAGTCGGACCCCGATCTCCTGGGGCCCGACAACTCCCCTACATCGACCGGCCGCAGAGGATAGGGAGCGCAGCGCATCGCGATACTGACACTCCTCTTCCCCTGCGGCCTCTCCACACCGCCATCAAGCGGTGGCGGCCCCGCAAGGGCGCGGAGGATAGGGACAGTGGCGGTCGACATACCGACTGTCCTCTCCCTCCGCGGCCTTCACTGCGGCCGCGTCCGCGCCGGTACGCAGCCTGACCGCTTGTCTGCGGGCTCCGTACGCCGAGCCCGAGACAGCGGTCCCTCTCGGACCGGCCAGTCAGCCGGTTCCTAACTCACTGACCGGCCCCGTGGGTTCCCCTTCGCTTCCCCGGATAGCGCGTTACCCGGGGTACTAAGCCCCCTCGCCACGGCAAGGCGGGAACCCATGGAGGGGGAGTAACCCATGCCCACCCTTGTAGTTATACATAGAAAACTTAGATTTTATTAATAAAGAGGCAATAACCAACTTTTTTTATTTTAAATTTAAATAACCAACTTTTTTTTAATTTTTTAATTTTTCTTTGTTCGGGGTCCCCTGGGTTTCATGGTCCTATGTAAGGGGAACCCTGACAGCGTTGACGTGCGATTACCGGTACCTGTCCAAACGGTCTTGTGATGGACGGTGGTGCCGTATGGTTCCGTAGCAGTCGTGAAATATGAGTCTTTTAATAGACGAATCACCGTCCACTCAGGGAAAGCACTCAGTGAAGCATATTCTCTGGGTGTCAAGGACCTACTTAGCACCAGCATTAGCTGAAGGTCATCTGGAGGATTTTAGTCACTAGATGTTTGACACTACCTACCCCGTCGATGTCCTCATAGCAGCAATCAATGATACTTCAGAGAGCACCTTATGACACTTGGTAAAACGACTATGTTTCCTTGCGGTAAAGCAAACCAAGAAACCGGGACTAACTTGGTTCAAAGTATAATAATAATAATAATAATAATTTTTAAGTCAAGAATGATCCAATATACTTGGCTACGGCCCGTACATTGGACTAATTACCCCTTAAAAAGGAGACGAAAAACATAAAAAACAAATAATAATAATAATAATTTATTAAATATAAAACACACAATACAAAGAATACAAATAAGAGAAATTACAAAAAAATATAGGAACAGTAAATATTGAGCCCTGACACTCCTAGCTAGGTCATGTAAAGACCTGTGTTAAGGAGGTCAGTATACATTCAGTATAGGTTTAACATTTAGGTGAGCGCGTGTATGTGTGTGTGAGTGTGTCTGTAAATGTGTGAGTGTTTGCCTAGTAAAACTATAAAACTATAAAACTATAAAGGTATTTTGAGTGGATTCAATTTTAAAATATATTATTAACACGAACAAAAAAAGTTTTCGGTATCGTCATACGTGAGATTATGCAGGAAAGACTTCATTTTGGATTGGCATTCACTGCTTGAGGATTCATGAACTCGAATTATGGCATTTGTTTTGTTATATAAGGCTGGGCCTAAATAGTTAAAGAAACGCTTGGAGAAGGCGAGGTTAATTTGTGGAACCTTGCAAATACGGTCCTTACGTCTCTTGCTGGTCTTAGAGTAAGGAGT
>SJJU01002102.1:0-63732 GCA_012932125.1 Conopomorpha cramerella | reverse complement strand
TGAAATTTATTTCTGCATAATGCGTTTGTTCAGATGAAGGAAGACCTACTGTGGAAAGGGTGATTAAAAATAGGTCCTTGACGGTGAGATGAGGGTAGCTACTTTTAAAGTAATTATTTATTATATTATATAATTTCTCAGGATTTTGATTAAATAATAAGTTCCGAATTTCTCGTTTGTCCGAATTTCTCGAATGTCGTGAAATTTCATCATAATATTATTATAATATAGAACATATAACAAAGTTTCAGAGTAACTAAAAGTGCCTACGCAGTAACATAAATCACATAACATAAATAATGCACACGAAGTTCGTGAACGAAATACTGAAAAAGTGACAAATACGATTCAGCGAACCGACGAGCATGTGAACTTTTGTCTCAGTTTTTTTCGTCAAAAGACAAAGGGCGAAAAAAAGTAATTTATAGGCAAGTTATTCGACAACCTTCATAACACGTTCACAACACGTCCAATTCTCCTACATGCGACCTAAATCTTACACAAATCGACTTCCGGACACCTGACCCGAACAGAATATATACTTAAAGGTGTTTACACACTTTTTCCTAGATATTTTTACGATAAGATGGTGGCAAAACCAACAATAGAAGGGTTTTATCGGACCGCGTGTGCTGTCACAGGCTGTTATAAAGTGTTTGAATTTCATTTAAATTCCTTTTATGAAAACCGAATACACAGATAATCTGACACGAGTAACATTTATTTATTTATTTAATAACCATTATGGGAAACATACAACTGATAAAACCACATAATATTTACTTATATTAGCTTTTACATTAGCCAAAGAAGTTTTCACTGCGAACAACATGTAGTGTTTGCATTTTCGTATGTTTTTATACACCTATTTACCTATATATTCTGTTGCAAGAGAACTTAAAATAAGTTTTCTTACAACTGACGTTTCGCTAATAGTGCCTCTTAATTCAGATTGCTTCAGTTGGCATAAATCTAATCTGCCACCCTAAGGTTGAAATTTATTATCATCAGACATTAACGTAAATATTTTACTTTTCACAATATAAGAACACAAGTGACATAGGATATGTCCACGAAACTGTTAGACCACTTTCTTGGCCAACCTTACCAACATTGAACTGCTTTGGCGAAACACGACGTAATATTCAGCGTGGCAAATCGAGCCTCCGCAGTCCACTTTTTGCCTCTCCGAGAGACCTGACGTGACGGGTGGCGAGCCTCGTCACCGTGATTGGTGATGTCCTGGCCGAAGGTGGCGTGAAAACGTGACTCGAAACCGGGGGTCATGTATGAAAATATGTATGAATGTAGATGAAGCGAAAGGGGTATGTCAGGACCGTGACAAATGGAGATCTGTAGTCTCTGCCTACCCCTCTGGGAGACAGGCGTGAAGTGTATGTATGTATGTACATATGTATGTAAGACGTAATATTTAGGTCTTATTTTTTTATAATTTTTGTAACATTAAATCTGATGGTTTCGCCACGGCTGTCCTTCACTGTGTTTACGTGTTGTTCGATGTGAAAAATCCTTTATCTTTCTGTTTGAAATGGACCAAAACGAGGGGTTTCTGTGTTGTTCTCAGGTCATTTATTTCATTAGACCCGATATTAAAAAGGGGACGACGCAGATAGTTTACTTATTTGTATGTAGTTATGGCACTTTAGGGCTTTACTGACATCGCTTTTTTTATTTGCTCCACTATTTCGAAAATACTGGCGTAACTACGCAGCTACGAAATTTCAAGCTCAACTTAACATGTCAGTTGTATGTCAAATACGGAATTACCAGTTTCAGTAGAACTGGCGTATGTATAAGTGTTACTTGCTTTTATTGGCAAGTTGGGGATTTTGTGTTTAACATGTTTTATAGATAGAGAGGTATTTATTGTATTTGTAACCGTCAGAGCTAATTAAACATCTTAAATGGGCTAAAAAAATAGAAAAAATAACCGACTTCAACCAGTAAACTATCGTGGTTTTCTCATGTGAAAACAAGCTACAGTACGTTCATAGTACTGTAGCAACAATAGGTGGGTACATTTTATTCCAGTTCCTGTAGGTATATTGTAGATGAAGCCATGTTAACCTTTATACTTGCCAAAATAAAAGGGTTATTGGTTTTACATCACTCATTTTCCTCTCTTGTAAATATATCAATATAAATAGTTTTCCCGGTGGAGCCTTGTATCAACATATAAAAGCGAGTGTAGCTTGGTTATTGTAATTAAATAGGGATAATTCTTCAAGAAAGCGATGAACATCGCTTTTCGAATATGTACCTAATGTAAGAGATACAAAGGTTGATTGTTACCTACATAAGACACAAACACACTCAGTCATTCATCATAGCTTAGCCGAAACCGCAGAAGCAAAATAATTGTTTTGTTCTTGTTTGACTAGTTTACTATGTAAGTTCCTAGGTGTGTGTAGGGTTATTATCGGATTCACTAGGAAGGTCGGTCGCACATTTTCGGAAATTTCCGTTAGGAATGTGGCGATTCAAGTAGAAAGCAAACAGCTCCCAATTATTGTTACATGAGTGACGTTTCTACTTGAATTGTCGCATACCGTAGGTAAAGAAAAATATGAAAGAAAGACATGAAATTATTAGATACTGTAGACAATGTACAGAAAGTTGCAAATATTCATTCGGATCCGTTATGCCTACATGATCTTGAAACTACTACGTGGATGAAATCATGAGTATATTAAATTTGAACATAGAGTACCTAAAGTGATAGATGTTGTACTCCATCGGGTCTCTATTTTCACTTGCGTTGGCTTTAAAGAGCTATTATTTAAATTATTTCAAATTTATTGCACTATATTTTACAAAGGCAAAATTAATGCTACAAAGTTCTTTTTTCCAGTTAACATAAATATTTTTTTTTAGATTTATTATTAAATCATGTGGTTAGAATATTACATTAATCATGTTTGTATTATTATTTCCAAAAGTGAATTTATTTTTTTCTGGTCTTGCGTCCAGGCTTAGGGACATTGAGCAGGACTTAAATCAGTTAAGTTGTATTTTTATAAAATACATGTAAAATCAATAAGGTAAAGAACCGACTTCATGGGGATTATGTCCCCAAAAGTTTTATGAAAATGTTCGCCGCTCCATACAACATATGTAGATCAACAGATTGCCGCTTTGTATGAAGTGAATTGTTGTTTTCTACTGCCGACAATATTGCCACATGCGAAAAGTTATTTGTTTTCATGGGCTGAGTAAGCCCATTTTCAGTCACTCCCACTAATTTCCAGTAATACGGTATTTTACTCAGAAAACAAAGGCCACTCCCTATGTTCGCTTCCGTAAAAGGTTTTTGTAATATTAATATGCGAAACTCAAATGTATTATGAATATTGGTGGGATGAATTATGTAAAGAAACAAGATTGTATTATACTAATACCATTTAAAAGAGATTTGTTTATCTGTTTCGATTGAAATGTTTGCTAAACTAACTGGAGCAATTTGAAAAATTAAAAAGTAGCTGTGCAAAGATACAAATAAGAGATGTTTACGTCTCTTAAATTGGTTATTTCATATTTATGAGAACTGACAAATGGAGCTTGGTATATCCTCGAAATATTAGTACGGACATAAGAGTGAAATAATGACATGTTCATGTGTTAAAAAACTAAAAAAGAACCCAAAATAACTAGTTGAACCAATAAAAAATTAAGACTAATATGGTTTTATTTTTGTTAGAACTGAACCAACTGGGATCATACGGGTAATACCAGCTTTCGAATAAAAAGAATCATCCAAATTTGTTTCCCCCAGTCGAAATATATGAAGTAAAATAAAAAAAAATACAGTCAATTTGAGTAATTCTTCTGAAATATTTTAAAAACGGATAATACACTGATAAAATTGCGAGGCGTATAATATCAAATAAATAATAAATAACGAAACTAAGTAAACAGATTTTTTGTCTAAAATCCATTTTTATTCTCATTCTCGGTACTTAGCTGCCTTTAAAAGGTTTTGCCCCGGGGATATCTATTGTTTTGTTGTTTTTTAAACGTTCCCTTAAAAGCCCAAGCGCGCCTCTGCTCGAGCATTTACTGAAAGCGTAGGTTTTGTAGGGAAGAGGTACACGTAAACTGATACTGAATTAATTTTGCCGAAACGTCTAATTGCTTTTTCGCTCGTCTTCTTTTAATTTATTTACCTCTTTTACAAACACTGAACGGTTTATACGCACTTTTAACCAGTTCAGCTTGTCTTTAGAAGTGCGATTTTAATTTTTTATTATATCGATTTTTATCTTTGTACGTATACCTAATTACACTATACAGGAAAAATGTTCTTTTAAGCCAAAATGTATTGTTTTTGTAGACCTAACTGTGTCCATTTCAGCAGGTGTCAATGCCCTTTGACGAAATAAGACTACGACCTACCCGTACAAACTCGATTTGCTACTGTATGCCTATATAGGTATGTATGTACGTATGTTTTTAAGTGTAGGATTGTGTTTTATGTTGTACTTAAAACATGTGTCGTCGAGGCGTTTTAAGAAAGTATGTGAACATAATGTTCTATGTACTACACGTAGATGTCTAGGTATTTATTGTATAGTGTTTAAAATATCCTACATGGACACATTTCCTCTTACAAATAAACGTGCTGAACTTCTTATAAAATACCTAGTTATTAAAGGTCATAAGTTATTCCCAGCGAGGTGCGAATAATATGTCCTTCTCCCGTTCGTATCCATGCGGAATGATAGAGGGAGATATATAGATACGTTAACTTGGTGCGACTTCACTCGGAATAAACGACAGAATACGTGTATATCACGTGTGTACAGGTTGAATAATCGGTCATTATTATAATTTATCTTTGAAGATCTGACGTCATTGTCATGCTTTCTCTGGATTTATAGGAATGCATCTAGTTATTATTATTTTTTCATCCCATTCTTTGTCACCAGCAGATACAATACATTTATAAAAATAAACACTTTTCTTTTTTTTGCAACGGAATGTTATCGAGTTTCCGTCAGAGAAACACACGGAAAACAGGTGCGGAATTTACCGTACGTCGAAACCTTGAACTTATTTCAGTATTTTTTCGTGTGTTGAACAAACACTTTCACAATGATTAGGTGTCTAGTTTAAATGATCTATTTCTGTCACTTTATATAATATACCTGTAATATTGCCTAATAACTCGTCCAGCTGTGGACGTTATATCGCTGATGATGATGATGATTTACTACTAAGGTTTTTTTCTATTTGTAATTTCTGGATTAAATATAGCATAGATAAATTTATGTTCATAAGGGATGTAGCTTCCTAACAGTAAAAGATTTTTTCAACTAGATTATAATTTCAAGTATTTAACCACTTTCGGAGCCAATTCAATCCAAACAAACAGTCATATATTTTCTCTTTATAATATAGTATATATATATGCCTGTAGTTTTATAGTCTGTTTTATAATAGTCACTCAGGATGAGAAGAGCCTAGGATTGGTCGCTTTACGCACAATAATATTTTTTATAATACACAATATAAAGTGAGGTTTTGGTGTTCATCATCGTCTGATTTTGCCAAACGGCAAGTGTTAAAATTACATAAATGGATGGATCCATTTATGTAATATAAATTATAATTATACATAATAGAACGATAGGGCAAATATAATGAATATCTAATCACTAGTAATTTCGTGTCAGTAATGGATAAGATAGGTCAACGGCACTCTCAGAATAAAACGCTTTATAAAGAAGATATTATGCAGATTTTAATACAACTTTCGTCACGGTATTCGTAAACTAACAGACAAATTACCATATACTATCTAGACAGACTTGATTACCATTTCGTAAAGTTCAATCCATTTTTAGATCAAACCTCTTAATACCACACCTACAAACAATTATCGTTGTATAATATAGGCATATAAATAAATTATTGTTTGAAAATATCAATGCCATATTGCACAAGATGCGTCTGCTAGACACTATAAATGCAAAAAAATCTAGGTTGCAGCACAGTGTCATCACGTCGAAAGCATAATGAAGTTCTTGGTGAGTTTGGCAAAGAATTTAGATATTTATTTATATTATTTTTTTAAAATAAAAGTCACGTCTTTATTCTGAAACTCCGCTATATCACCGATGTGTCAAGCAATTGTCATTTGCCCTGCTCTAATCGCGAAGGTGTAAAAGAGACAAACTATGCTTAAGTGACTTTTGAATTACTGATTAAAATATTGTTTTAGATTGTACACTACTTCCCTACTTCTGGCCAGTAAAAGAAATTCGTCCGAACTACGTTTAATTTTGTTTTTTAAATATACATGACTTTCAATCAAGCTTTTTCATATCCTACTGTATCTGTATGTAATAGCATATATAACGATAACGAAATAAACACATTTCATTTCATTTCTGCCTTATATCTACACTACGCCATTTAGTTGAGAACATTACAGCAAGGTGTTGGTACTCCTTTTCGGGGGGATACTATGCCATACACATACGATACAATTTCAGTAAATATTGAAAAATACAATATTAAATGCCTACTAGTAGTACCTTTTTTTATCGTGGGGAAATCCGTTATGGATACCCCACCGCTAACGGGGACAGCGGCGGGGCACTAATTGCCGGATTGCCGGGACTCCCGGAACAGCCTGAGCCACAGTTATTCTGTATTTGACTTAGACATACAACTGACAAGTTGAGCTTTATATTTTCGAAGTAGGTAGTTATTCCGCTATTATTCTTGGTTTTCAGTACCTACTTTTACACGTATAATATATACTTAAAATACACGAGTACTTAGCAATATTTATTATATTGAAATGTTGCTGTAGAAAAATCGGTATAACAATTTTCAGTCAAAGGCAAAAAAAACGTGTTCTTTGATCCGAGATTTTAAATAGCCATTTATATAGTAGTATTAATAGCCCGTTACACGTGCCCATTAGGGACCATTAATTCATACCTGTTTTCATATTTTAATCCATCATACCTATTTATATGGCCATTAGGCTGCACCCAAGCCACCAGCCATACTTGGTCCAAGTTTGGCTTCGCGGACATGCGTGACCCAGCATACTGCTGACCCTACACCTGGAGGTGGGACCTTAGGACTTCCAAAAATAATAAACCCATTCAAGTTTGTTAATCATTGGGCCCGTTGGTCTAGTGTTAAACATAATCTACCTTTATTCCGGTGGGACGTGGGTTTCAATTCCTGCGGCAAACAGGTGTAAATGCTGATAGTGCAATGCGTTAGTGCGGTTCTATTTAGTTATGTAGGTAGTGGTACTTGCAGACATTTGCCTCCTGATTTAGAACCTTTTTTTTTATCACTATGAACAAGCGTTTGATCACCATCCTGCCTGATGTTAAGCAGCGACCTAATCTTATTGCAGGTTGTTCTCTTCGCTTGCGTGGCCGTGGCGTCAGCACAGTTCCGCGGGTTCGCGCAAGCCCCCGCCCGCGCAGCTGCAGCCGGCAGCGAGGCCGCTGCACAGATCCTCCGATTAGACAGTGACATTAGCCCCGATGGCGCTTACAACTACGCGTGAGTTACCTTCATAAACCTACTAGGACAATGTTGTATATTGAATACTGTATGATTGTGCTCAAACGATTTTTTATTTGCAAATATTGCTTTACGATGAGGCACGCTTCACGTCTATTTAGAATGTGTTCACGTGTTCAACTTCGAGACTCATTCACCCGTAATTTTGTAATTAATCGCGTCAAGTAGCAGGAAGTAGGTACCTACTCTTATTTCCGTATCCAAAAACGTATTTCATAAAGAAGACCTACACGTTTTTCTACTGAGAAGCTTTATAATTTGGCCACAAAATGGGACGCCCAATAACATCAATGCTTCTCTGCTCTTACTAGTAGTGAGCACTCCCCAAAGTAATCCGGAGTAGAAGTACAGGCTACACACACGGATTAAGTCGAGTCAGGTTACTTTAGACCCTTTGACACGAGTACCAAAAACAGCAGCAATAGGCTGAATCAAGTTTGCAGGAAGCAAAGTGAAGTGCTTGCCTAAACAATTTGGTCTGCGTTGGGAGTAGTCCGTTGGGGGCATAACAAAAGCCGTAAATCGTTTAAAACTCGAAAATCTCTGAATTGTATCGGCAACTTATTAATTCACAGTATTTTAAAACAAAGAGCATTTAAGTCGGAAAAGATTTTTTACGAAAAAATCATTGGCACGACTTTTTACTAGACGTTTGAGAGAATTCTGAGTCTTATAAATTAGAACCAGAAACCAGAACCCTATACTGAAAACATTACTTATTTATTTAACTGAGCATTGCTCAGTTCTATTTGCTGTACTCTCGACACGAGCCGCACATGTTAGACACTTTTCAACGATTAAAATTATCAGATTGGACGCAGCGAAACGAACCGATATATCCTTACATGTACTATTTACAATGAGATAAATTTGGAATTGTGTGAATTTTAGAGGAAATATCTCGATCAAATAAATTACGAATTTTCCCTCATAAAATGAGCAAGAATCACAGCACTTTTTGTCCAAATAGGCATTGGCTACGTACTTTTCACCGTTAGGTTATTTATGAAACCATAATGAAGGCAACACTCGATCTTAGGGCAATCATGACTTTTTTTCTTAGTTTTATGATGCAATTAGGAACATTATAATGTCATCTTGGGTCGTTAAAAAGCAATAAAGTGATCCTACGTTGTGCCCGTATTTCTAATTATCCGAATGAAAGCACATAATATTTTGTGCGAAGCATAAAAACAGTTCAAAGTTCAAATCCTTTACAAATTGACCACCTTTACCTTATTTTAATGTTCATCGAGGCGGATATTGGAAAAGTACCTAATATCAATAACTTTCGGAAGTTCGTCAGTAAATTGTGAACATTTCCATAACATATGATTTTTTTATTTCGTTTCCCAAACAGAAAGAAAACTCGTTGAAGCGAAAGGATTTTCCTATTTGGTAAAATAAGTACCTCAAATGTACTGAAGGGTCAATTCATACATACAGATTTATATACAACTGCCATTATTTGATCCTGTTGGGGTACAGGATAATTACGGACATTTTGATGTTGTTTGCGAAAATTTCATGGCTTTTATGCTGGTACAAGTACTGCTTACTTTTCATACACAATCTACCGTATATTATCGTAGAAGCTGTTAGATCACTTTCGTAATATTTTCGTTATATACTTCACGCTTCTTCCACATCATCTTTTTATACACTGGAAAGTTTAGGACGGTCTAGATTAACGAGCAATTATTTTTATAATTAAAAAATACTTCCTCCACTTCAGCTACGAGACGAGCAACGGAATCTCCGCCCAAGAGCAGGGCACGCCGGTGAACTTCGGCGGCAACCCTCCAGCCATCGCTGATGTAGCTCAAGGCTCTTACTCCTACACCTCGCCCGAAGGTCAGCTTGTGAGGATCACATACGTGGCCAACGAGAACGGATACCAGCCCCAGGTAAAATATCACGAATAACTTTAAGCTGTTACCTCGGTGGTCGGGTACTCGGACAGGGGATGGTGTGGGTTCGAGGCTGATTGGGAAATACCATTTTAAGCTGAAGGTTACTGTTTATGTAGAGAATTTCATTATAATGGCGATTACCCTAAATAAACAAAAACTGGTCGACCAAGTAAATGGTCTATCAGTTTTGATGACATTTTATCACTCATACATCAATAAGTTGATGATTTGTTATATTGTGACATGTTAAAAATCATCCTTAATTGGGTGGTAGACCAGATTCTTGGCAGACTGTACATTTTTTTAGGTAAAGATAATAATTAATGCTCATGCATTTTTTTTTGTTCCAGGGTGACGCCATTCCCACACCTCCACCAGTGCCTGCAGAGATCGCTCGTTCTTTGGAATACCTCGCCAAATTCGCTCCTAGACAATGAGTATTCTAGAATGACATCAGGAATTAGGAAATTGACATGAATGTCTTAATTAGCGTATTAACTGGCTACTCCTCGTAGAAATGGTGTTATATATAATATATATGCGCCTTGGCTATAGCTGTAAGCATTATTGTACTTATAAATAATAAATAAATATATATGTTATTTATGGAATTTTCTGGATTTTTTTATTTAGGGAATTTTCTCGAAGTGTTATTTTATTATTCTTTAATCAAAATAAAGGAACGTTTCAGTTATACATATTATACCTACGTTATTACTTGAATTTGTAACGAAGAAATTCTATAACAACACGTTTTGTCAGAATTAAAAAGCTCGCAATGTTACGGAGGAAATTTGAATTAATTTCTTTTTCCTTTTACCTACTCTTTATTGCAAAATGTAATACAAGAACATAATGAAGACTAATGAGGTCTTTTCAAAGAGACTGCTTAAAAAATAAATATTCATATTACTTCACCGTATAACCTCTATTACATTATGATCATACAAGTAATTTATCAAATAAAACAGGTCTACGTGACCTGCTTTTGTATTTTATTTGCACGTTTTTACACGTCAAGTAATTTGTCAAACTTCGCTTACAAGCAGCCTTGTAATAAATCGTTGACAAAATAATGTAGAACTGACACATACGTATTCTGAAACTGCCCTCGAGATCAAAAGAACTCAGTCTCAGTTCTGCTGAAGTAATGTTTATCTCTCTCTAATTGTGTTTGTGTGAAAGGGACAAAATATGCTCATGCAACGCTTGAGAGTTACATAATACAATTTTCATACTTATAGTAACTTTTTTTTATTTTAATGTTGCATAAAAAATACATCCCGACCTCCTTTTTAAAATTAAAATATGGCCCCATATTCTGACCTACCAGCAGTACGGGGTTAATTCGTTTAGCTTCACCGCTCCAGAGAAAAAGTTGTTTTCCGCCACAGCTCAGGTTGTTTCTTTTTTTAATTTTCCTTAACAGTACTATAAATACGCGGTTCGACACTGGCATAAGCAAATGTATACGACTCGCTTTCATTAAATAAACTGTGATTACGAGAGCCTTAAAAAAAGCTTTTCATTTTGAGGGGACGCTGAATAAAATCCCTGCACATTTTCCCGGAGGTAATTCCGCCATCTAATCAGACGGCTACTAACGCAGGTGCAAATTAATCAATTTTAATTGCTGCCGCAAAGAAGTGAAAACTAATTAAGAACGATTTGGAGTAGCGGTCCGAACAAGCCACTCGAATCACGGGATAAGGCTATTGTTGTGTGTCTGGATCGATCTTTAAACCTACACACATACATTTTCCCAGCGGGGTACGCAGAGACAATACACCTCCACTAGCTTCGATGCTTACACACCAGCCTCATAAACGTTCATCAATATTTTCGTATAGGCATGTCGGCTTTGAACTTTTTTTACACCTGAAAGAAAGGTTATTTACAGCGTCACCATTCTTCGAGGTCTACCTTTACTGATATGTCAACTTACATTCAACTAAAGAAAGTAGGGCTGTTCCAAATTCAATTGTTTTACATTTTCCTTTTTCTGATCATCGAACGTCTACGGCGTACCAAAAAGCCAAATCTCCTGTATAAGCACGCCTTACTAAGAATACGGACCTTGTAATACGATTCTTAGAACTGTGATTCCCTTTTATTAATCTCAGTGGAACCCTATTTTCATTGGTGGGCTGTAATTGATTTTGGTTTCAACGCGTCTTTACGTCAGTAAGATTTATTTAACCAACACAGAACAGGCAATACGACCACCACCAATCAAGTTGGGTTAAATGCGCTTAGCGAAATGTCGGTAAGTGATTGCCTGTTTCCCTTTTTGTATTAAAATTCTTGAGTTATGGACGAAAGAACGTGTTGTGTTCGCACAGAAATACGTTCTTGGCAAAAACAAAACAAAATACGTATGTATTTTAGCTGTATTAATAACTTCTACTACGCTATGTCTTGTGCTGCTCTGCAATACACTACTCAAAAGGTGTCCTAATAGATGTCCGGTAATGTAAATGGTATTAGATTACCGGGCAGAAATCTAGAGGGATATGAAGGCCTTTTGCAATTTTATATTTGTGATATAAAAAAAAATAAATAAAAAAAACACACTTCACGCCTTTAATCCCAAAGAGGGGTAGGCAGAGGCACTTGCTAAAGCAAGTACCCACGGTTCACCAAGCGTATTTAACCCAACGTGACAGGGGGTGAGCCCATCGCCGTTATAGGTTCACACACCTTGTGGTGTGCGGGTTTCATCACGATGTTGTCCTTCACCGTACGAGCGTTGCGTTGTGTACATAGCTCTGAAAAAGAGTCCCATTGGTACACGTCCAGTAGCCGGACTCGAACCCGGGACCTCCCGTTACAAGTCAAGTGTCCGACCAACTGGACCACAGACGCTCGTCTTGTGATATGTAGTGTAGAGTATATGTGTAATGACAAACTGTCAAATAATAGATATGCTTTACTGATAGTATTAGGTATACATATAGTCGGCTGCACCTAAGAAGCAAATTCTGACAGGTCGATTGTACATGCGTAGCCTGGACTGATAGTGTTGTACAATATTGAACTTGATTTATTTTAGAATCGATTTATGAGTGACGGTTTGGTACCATCAATTATAGTCTTCGTAAATGTTTTATGAGCAACAGACAATGCATTCAAGAGTCGACAAGTAGAAAGCTTTTTGATAGCCGTTGATAGTGCATAACTGAAACGTTGTCACTTCGATTCATGAACAAAAAAAATATATTAATTGACGACATAGAACTAAGAAGCAATAGTAGTAGTCATACTTTGGTTATTAGTGTCGTCACATCCATTCTAATAATTGTTAATGGATTTATCAATGTGTCAAAATTTTCTTCTTAGATGATGCCGACTATAGGATGCACGATGCTTCCGTAGATTCTGTTTATGCCGTTATTGATTATAAACGTGATCTCAAACGCGCATTGACATTGTATTAATAGTTTGAACCCGGTATTACGGCGCGAAATTACATCGTACAAACAACAAAAATATGCTTATGTTTAGTTAATTTCGCGCCATAATACCTGGTATAAAGTATTAATATAACGTGATATTATATATGATATTAGATAGCAGTAAAAAACATTAATTAGTATGAAAGGCGTGACATTGAATGACAGGATAAGGAATAGTGTGATAAGAGAAAGTTGCGGTTTGAAGGAAGATGTAGTAACCAAGATTGAAAAGGGCATGCTTCGGTGGTTTGGGCATATGGAGAGAATGGATGAAAGTCGATTAACGAAAGAGATTTATTTGGGTGATGTAATGGGCCGGGTGAGTAGAGGTCGCCCCAGAAGGACATATACAGACCAGATTGGTGATGTCCTGGCGGAAGGTGGCGTGAAAAGTACTCGAAAACGGAGGTCATGTATGAAAAGATGTATGAATGTAGATGAAGCGAAAGGGGTATGTCAGGACCGTAACAAATGGAGATCTGTACGGTCTCTGCCTACCCCTCTGTGAGACAGGCGTGAAGTGTATGTATGTATGTAAAAAACATTTCTTTTAATTATACGTTTTCTTAAAAGGTCTATTCCGCCTCAATATAATTAACAATTTCCGTACTTATTAAAATAGAATTAATACAAAACGTCTGACGCAGTACGAACGGCTCTTTAAAAGTTATTTAATTATTTAAGTGTTCATAATAAACTCTCAGGAAAATTTTAGCCTCGTTATATACGAATTTAAATTTTAATTGAAGTTCTTAGTACTTACATACCTCCCTACTTAAGTATTAAAAGACCTAAATAAATCACGTTAGAAGCACGAAGTAATGGGATATGTTGATTTTATGAACATAGAAGATAAAAAAATAAGAAAAATAATACTTAAATTGGTCTAAGAAGTGGTTACAGACTAAAAAATTGTTCGTAAAAATGTAACAAGAATTCTTTTAATTTTTTTTAGTATTAGGTAGGTAATAGTATTGAGTAAATTATTGGTTATTTTTTTAACGATATGAAATTATGCATAAATTGTTAAACTAATCGTGAACTAGCCAAATATTGTCAACGTAAATTGAGTTAACAGTCAAAACTATTAACATTCTTTGCCGCACTATAATTTTATTATCTACACAAGTATGTACACCAGAATCCCTTACGATCACGGATCTGACAAAAACAGGCTGTATCATTTGTTTCAGACCAATTTTCTTGCTAATCACTCAAAGAACATCACATCCGCCTCAATTTTTTTTTTTTTGCTAATTATACTTTTTGTGTTCGACGCTCAACGAGTTTTCTTCCACATCTTATCAGACTTGTAACACGTATTTCTTTCACTCCTCATTCCCGGAATTCCCGGAATTCATTCACCTCTTTAGGTCTATCTTTAGATCGGCATTCTTTTACATGATTCTGTTTGTACCCTCAAACATCTTTTAGATCGTTTCAATTATTTATTTCGATGTTCTAAAGTAAGGATCGCTTTTTGGTTTTTTATTGTTGCTTTTATTGATTTTTGTTGGACAATAATCGACTCCTCCAATCACTGTTTCTGCTATTTTAATTTTGTTATTATTATTTCAATATACCTACCTTATTTCCCAAGCACAAGCATAGTTTTCTTGGCACAAAAACATTTAATAATTTGACAAAAAAAATGTGACATGACAAAATAAATAAAAATGTACGCCGAACATAATAAGTCAATGTATATTTAGTTCTTTTGGCTGTCGAAAATAATTTGACTGCAAATCGTGTAACAAGGTCTTCATCTCCAATCTGCAATTTCTTTATTGAATCTGATTGAACCGGAGGCGACTCAATTCTATGGCTTCGGGGAATGCAAGAAATGTCATATGTCATTGAAGTTCATTGACATTTGAACTGACTTGCTTTTATACAATTCCACATTTGAATTCAGTTCAAATGTGTTTTCTGTGAACTGAAATACAGGCCATTTATTATTTTTCATTCTATTGGGGGTTATTTGGAGTATATTTTAGGTTAGTAGTGTATTTATCCATCTAAACCCCAATAGTAAAGCCTCAACATACCTGGAGTAACAGTTAAAACGGTTATCGTAACTTTTTTTTTTAATATCCTTATCGTATCCCAGTATTGACGTTGGTGATTATCGGCCATAGTTGCAATTTTGTTGTTATTGTTCAGAATCCGGGAAAAAATGGATTTTCTGTGATATTTTCTGACTGTGATTATTTTGTCAAATTTTCCTTGATTCTAGCCGACAGATCCGAGCTATATTTAAAATTGAAAGTTACTCATTTATAATTTATGTTTTACGACTTTGGACAATGAATCTTCCAATTATTTATGGATGAGCGGATCTGAAATCATCTTACTCGTAATAACTCTGGATCAGAACTGGAAAGAATACTAGGTACCCAGATGGCTGTATTTTCCAGGACACGACGTAGAAGTCGGACAATTGATATTGGGGATGAGACGAAAATTACGTTGAACCATTTTGTTCTTCTTCTTCTGTTAGCATTTCACGAGAGGAACCAGGGTCCGTTTATGATTTTTTATTCTATTACTTTTGACTTGCGCAGAGATCTCGAAAAAAAGGAAAGCCAATCGCAGTGTCAGGAAAGTGTTATCGACTAGTATCTCTTGAGACTGTAGCCGATCAGGACCACAGTTTCATGCTAAACTATGACCCACGCAACTAGAATTGCATGAGCTTGGAACCTTTAGTCTCTCCATGGAGATTCGTACCTTTCATTCAAAATATAGTGTAGTCAGCATCCTGAACATGTGCATACTAAAAGTTGCAACTATAACCGTAAATAATCGAAGTCTTTTTTCTCCAATGCTGGTCCATTTTTCCGGACCACCTTGTTGGAGGTCAAACCACACTGGGCTTTCCGCATAAAATAACACTACCAAATAAAAAAAAACCCTTTGTTGCAATGTTCTACCCTTCGCATCGCCTAAGGGTCGTAACGTTCGTCACAGTACGTCCGTGATCGTATTTTAGTTTTCCTTCTTTGACAATTGTACAAGTTGAATGAGGATCTGAAATTATTTTGTCCCTTTTGTGTGTTTATGATAACAGGAAACGCACAGTTTCCTTACTGAGGGCCTTCCGAAAGGTATTTCGTCCTTTTGACGACCTATTTGTGTGATTCCCACCCTATGACGGAATCACTTCCTTCCTATTACTTCTTGCCTTATCGGCTAAATCGGTTACATAAGTTTATTAAACAAAGATGAGTAAGCTCTCCGACAAATATATTGAACCGTTCATAGGAGGTAAATGGTTAATTGATACCGGAATTATCTGCCACTATCGAATTGCACGTTCACCTTAGTAATTATATCAGAAATGTTAGTACCAATAATGCTGATCATTTCGATTGTTTTCCTTCCCTGATATCGTAGCCTAATTGCGTATTAATATGTTATAGTGACAAATCATCTTTATCAATTCTTGTTTTGTCGTAAACACTTCCCCTTTTGCACAAAAGGTTTACGCATGCATTTGTTTTGTCTTTGCAATGGATATTTCGACAAGATTTATGAATAACACGTCCAGTAAGCAGTAGAACAATTTCATATAAGAAAATAATTTATAGCCCTCTATAAAATAGCGGCTCTTTAGCGCCGATATTATAACTGACGCAAATATCTACCGCTCACTAATCCATTCATCATCGCCTAGTCGAAGCCGCTGAAGGGAAATAATGTACTATTTAAATGCTTTTGACCAGAATTTCCCAAACTGATTTAATCTCATAATGGACTGCCCACTGTGAAAATAAATTGTTCCTTTAGCGCCCCCCATTTTATTACAACATCCAATGAAATAAGTTATTGTTATTAGCAAAAGACTTTTTGCGCGAGTGCTGAATATTCAATGAGTGATTTCTCACCACTCCCTTATTTCTCCCTTTCTTGGTTTATTAGGTTTTATGTGCTTTGATTATCATTTCCCGTGAGAATATGAAGACTTATCCAACAAAATAGGACACTATAGGCTTAAGGCTTAAATTGGGTGTCAAACGGTTTACCCACACGACAAAATAACGTCAAACTGAACATTAGTGGACTTTTTTTATCGCCAGCTGTAATAGTAATATACTATATTCTCAGAGTAAGCCTTATTATCGGCTAATACAGCTGGCGATAAAAAAATCATTACGACACGACGAATGTTAGATTGTATGAAACAAAAAATATGGCAAAAATACGGAATGGACACTTAAGCCACTAACATCTTTTGCTACCTATGTAATTTAATTTAATTTACGTGTATTTTATGTAATTATAATAAATTAATTGAAATGAAACACTGAAACGTTAATGTGGCCCTCTAGTAATGAATGTGTCTACTTAAAAATAAATACTCCAAAAAAATACAATTCACTGCATTTGCTAGCAGCAAATGCCCGTATTTAATCCAAAGTATTAGAGCGGGGTTTACCGCCGTAAAAAAATAGTTAGGCAAGACTTTTTTTGTGCAAATAAATACTACTTATATGCCACACTAAGGCTCATATACTGAAAGAAAAATCAATGCATATAATATAATGCTTGTGGCCCATGTATTTCTTTTTGACAAGAGTCAGACAAAGCATAAAAAATACTTGGCACCATACCATTAAGTCTTATAGTAATATTGTTCTCACTGTGTGACAGGGATAGCACTAGACGAGTGGTATATCACTGTCCCTGTCTCACAGTGTAACCAATATTACTCATAGTATGGGGTTAAAATAGTGTGATGTTAAACAGTGGTTCACGTTTCAGAATACGTATACCAGTGACAGTTTTCAGCAAAATGTTGACAGAGCCAAGTTAGGGTTAGCTTTATGAATCTCACTCTAGACATCCTGAGCGGTTTGTCGACCGCTACGTGAAGGCAATCTTGAACGGATATGACATCCTCGCCACAGCAACCACCACTACCTAGCTATGCATGTGAAATTCACTGATGCATAATAGTAGTATTCGTGCGATATCTGTAATCCGCAAATAGCTGAACTAAACTGTGTTTAGACTGGTGTTGTAATAATATGTACAAGATTGTTCAGAACTCAAAGACATGAAAATAGACTAGGAATGTTATGTTCAAATATACTTAGATAATATTACATATATTGTACAGTACTAGTTTTCATCACAATTATGACATTGTGCTGGTTGTGTCCCGCAGTGTTATTACCGTGGGAACTTAGAGATAAAATACAGACGCCAGATCTAATCCAGGGAACCTACCTATAATCTATTTCCACAAGCTCCCACCAAGTCTTATCAGCGTTCAATACTTTTTCCGTGAATAAGAACAAATGTACATTATTTACGAGAGTATATTGTATCCACATATTGTGGATTATGGACACAACAAAGTGTCTTGCTACCCCGCTTAGACGCGGGTTTCGAAACTGCTACCGCCTTGCCCGAAAAGCACATTGAACATTGGTCCAAACCAGCCGTCATTTATTAGTAATGTTGTTTATATATAGTGTTCTCCAATCGCTGTTAACCTAGATTGCGGGCTAACAAGATTTCAGAGTAATTTTGCAATGTTGATATAAAGAGTAATATCTTCATTCTCTCCTGAATGCGTATTCCAGTAGATAAAATAAACCGTTCATACATTGCCTGTCGATGGTGCATTTTTGTCATATTATGAGTGAATTCAGATTAACCTATATTTAAACCACCTGTCTTACAGTGGGAAAACAAGTGTTTCGTTTCGATTCAGAAAAAAATGCATGAATATTCGAGCAAAATGCGCTGCAGTTGGGGCGCGCTGACGTACCGCGTGCTGTGCGCCGTCCAGGCGCGTTTGGATTGACTGTGCAAGGATACTTCCACGAATATCGTCATCGTCGGCTGCAAAACGCAGCATCATTCGTTTTGAACAGTGTCCATCAATCGCACAGCTCCAGGTGGTACATATCTCAGGTCGATTTCTTATTGTTGTAATATTTTAATTATCTCTATATGCGTGAAAAGTGTATCCGCAGAGATGACGAATGACAGAGATGAATGGCGAAAGGAATCGTGTTGCCTCGACCCCACCTAGTGTGGGATAACTGCAGGAAAATGATTGTAATGATAAGCTCTACATAATATTTTTCAAACTTTCCTGACTGAAAACGGAATGCAGCTGTAGAAGATCAAAAAAGTTTGGCAGTTTCCGAGCAATACAATTTTATTGTTCATGTGTTAGAAAGAGTGTATTCAATAAGATTTTTTTTATTTACTTGTGGGTACTCAACTTGTGCTTAACCGGTCTGTAAACCCGACACAATAGAAGCTTTACTGATATTAGGGCTACGAGCCTTCATTGTTAGATGAATAGTTATCTGATTGACTGCGCCAAAACAACAAGTTGGGATGCACACAGTTATTAACAGTCGCCAGACAGGACCAATTTTATACAACAAGCTCACATGAGAAAAGCAATTGGAGTGGCCTATGTCCAGCAGTGGAAAAGTATGGGCTGGTGATGATGATGATGTTTAACCTCACATGAGAAAAAAACACACATTGATTCGCGTGACTTACGACCCAATCCTAACCTTTTTTTTTTTTTTTTTTTTTGTTGACGAGGGGGAATTCCTCATGGACCCCCCGCCGCTATGGGGACGGCGACGGGGTAGTGTCAGACTTCTACTGACTAAAACCCCCCCGATGGCCTTCAATTACCGCTGGTGCTGGGTGGGTCCTGGGCACCCAGAGGACATTCTTCAGGGCCCACCCAACGAGCGACCAGCCCCTGTGGGCTCCTCCTCGAGTGGTTTGTCCACTCTAATACTCTTGTTATACGGCGGAAACCGGACCATTCGGCACCGCCGACCATCGCGGGACCGTTTGTGCAGGTGCCGGGGACCCCACTCCGACACCTACGGCCCCGATGACCCCCTTTTAGGACGCCTTATACGCCAGGCAGGGGTTACCGTAGTCCAATTCTTTTAAGGGCCCGGAACTACAGGGCGAGGTGCGGTGGTCACAACACGACCACCGCGCCGGCGAACTCCGCGTCTCGCAGGGTCCGTCCGCTCCCTCTCGCGCTCAGCGGCCTCCTTAGTGAGCATGACTTGCTCACAGAAAAAGACCGCTGCGCGCCAAGCCTCACGCCTCTCCACCATCGCGGCGACTACGGCCGGCAAGGACAAATCCGTCCCTACTTCGACACGAAGCGCCTCTCGCTCATCTGCCCAAGCTGGACACTCCTCCAAGGTATGCTGTGCCGTATCATCGGGGCAGCCGGAGCAGTGGTGACACATGGCGGTCCGCTCCTTTCCCAGTCGACACAAGTAACTACCAAAACAGCCATGCCCCGACAGAACCTGCGTCAGCCTGAAAGTAAGAGCGCCGTGGTTTCGGTGCAACCACTGCTCTAGGACGGGAACGATTGCCCCCACTGTCCTTAGCCCCGCACTAGGGCTGGCAAGCCGGAGCGCCCACTCCTGTTCAGCTCTAGCGTCAAGCTGGAGACGCTTTGCTGCTACCTCCCGCGGCACAGGCCAGGAACCCCTGGTACGCTCTCCCTCGCGCCATCTATGCAACGACGCGAGGACCCGCGCATCAAGGTCCCATGGCTGCGACCGTGCCAACAGACAGGCCGCTTCTGCGGAGACCGTGCGATATCCCCGTGCCATTCTTATGGCCACCCAATCCTAACCTGCCATGCTTCACCAAGGGTCCCAACATCACACGCTACTGGCCTTTCATTACAGTTTTCACCCGCCTCTTTGCAATACAAATTTCCTACACACTTTTTTCTTCCCTTCCCAGTAGCCGGACTCGCATTAATAAACTCGAAAAGTACTTGGATTTACGTGTTGTATTATTACCATTTCTATAAAATGACCGTATTCTATTTTAGAATCGTAAAATTATTTTATATATTAGTCTGTACAAAACAAGTGAAAACGACAGAAGGTGTTGTTCTTAATGTATTCCTATTTTTCCACCTTTATTAATATCAGCTACAAAAATAGGAAGTACACACAATACTTCGCTAAATTAATTAATACAGTCACGCCTATTAATCCCAACATGACGTAGGCAGCAACGTCTTGCAATGACGTGCAAAAGCCATGTTCATCAAGCGTATATTTTGGAAAACATATATTTTCTCTGCCGGAGCAACTTAAGCCACTACGTCTAAGGCTACTCTCAGAACCATTACCTGAATCTCAAGTACCGTTTAACTTGCTCTAATTGTATTTGTGTAAAAGAGATAAACTATGTTCAAGCGACACCTGAGTGCAGATTATTGTATGAGAATACGGGCTAAGCTGTCAAATCAACGATTCGGCTCATCATAAGAAAAGTAAAAAAGCACGCCAGTCTTTGTAATAGTATCTTTGTTCCTAGTTTCCAAGTCGAAAACACGTGAACGGTACATCATTCCCTGGATTTTTTGACGTATAAACAATTTTACAAGTTACTTTTTTATGATTCTTTTACTTGTTTTAATGTAAAAATATGTGTAAATTACACAATGTATCAGTTTTGTTATTAGTAGGGGGGTTACTTTCAGTTTCTCAGTCATGTTTTTACACACTGTAACAAGCTTTATTTACCTCGGCACGTTAATAAGAACTTGTTTTCAAGAACAATACCTGTGGAAACAACCTAAATGTAAATTTTAATGTACTAACTTCATCTTTGTTTCGAGACGCACCGCACAACCCGTGACAAGGCAAAATTAATATAAGGTAATAAGATTTGAGCGTTTTAACCGCTGACACTTAATGGTTCTTGTTTTGGAACTGTGTTGGAAAGTTTCAGAACCTGAACATTGTTCTGAATACTGACGGCGTTTGAAGAGAAATTCTCTGTAGTAAATCACCTGAATGGAGAAATTGATGGACCTAATAGTAACTTGCTCAGGTTGTTGTTTTGATTGTTCTTCTGTGCGTACTTATTTATTTTTACTTGGAGATATCTTGTGACTTTACTTGCATCGCTTTAGTTTATAAATCAAAATCATTGCCCCCCTAGCAAAGCGCTCCACAACACATAATATAAGATTTTTTGAATTAAGCGAAATCTCACTGTGACATCAACAGCCACACAACAGATCACAGCGCGTATTTATTTTATTTTGTTCCCTTGGTCTTCTCAAAATCCGTTATAAGGGTATCCGTAATAACTGCACACAAATTAAACTATCGCGTTTAGTATGTTTTAGCCCCTGTAATATTTCAGACCTCATAATAAAATTAATTTGAACCTCATTTTGACCTCTGCGGGCTCGAATTTCTTATCTCTGGTTTATTACGCCATAAACGGAACAATTGAGAACCCTAGCTGTGTTATCTGTTTATTTCGTCCTCGTTGAAATTTTGGGATAAAAAATAAACCCCTTGTCCTAATGTAGATTACTTATAATATTCCATGCAAATTTCATTCAGTAGTTTTTCGATGAATAAATATAAAACATATACACACATACCACAAACCTTACTAACGAAATATGTTACGCAGTTTTGAAAAAAAATTACATACAAATATTGTTCATTTATGACTATGATAATGTATAATATTAATAAGATAAGTATAGAGTGCTTTAAATAATAACGGGTACAGTGAATATATTTTTAGAACTCCTTCAATCACTATTAAAGTACACATTGTAAAGAAACATACAAAAGTGGCTAGCTACAAGGTATGAAGGACCATCTCGTGGGTTTATCTTAAAAATAATAATGATTTCATGTAAACTGTCCCCTAACGTTAGTTACACATCTCATTTCATTCAATCTCGTCTAAACTTTAATATTTGCGGCACTGTAACTCGTGATAATATTGCCGTTGGTATCGAGTTAGTTTATAGCTGGTTTATACTTTATACTGGTCACAGAACATATAGGACACACACGCTGTCGACTCGAAAAGAAGAAGAATAGCTGGTTTCGGATGCGCATTCTGTCTCCATCACTCATTATAGGAATAACTGAGACAACATACGAAAAATATACTGAAATGAAACTAACATAATACGAGACGAAAATTATTTAGGTTCAATGTACTCCAAGAACGTATACCCCACAATTATCACCTTGCAAATACATAGGTTGATAGTTAGGAACGGAAAAGTATCCGTGAATGTCCCCCATATTCCGGAGTGTATTGGAAGTAATTGCACGACGAACGAAATCTTTCTCTAGCATAGAAAGTTAGTAACAACCTCAACACAATCTATTTCCCTGTCCGCACAATAGATAAAAAGTTTCGTTTCTATCTCGCGATTTATTCGTTAATCCTTTTACTGAAAGTTTTTCAACTTGTTCCATCTTTTGGTATCTTAAGAAACTTTGCGATAATACATTATTTGAGTACGTTGGGTTATTTCTAGAAGCAAATATTCATCCAGTATAAAGCACTTCATAACTTCAGAGACTCGAGTAAACAAAGAAAGGACCTTTGAAAGAAAAATAAGTTCTATTTAGATGATCTTGAAGACAGGGAGGGGTAAACTAAGTTTTTAATCTCACAAATGTTTTTGTGAGCGAATGCGAAAAAATGCTGAACGAAAAAGTGGAATTAACGTTGTAGGTATTGCTAATTAAAGCACTTTCATAACTTAAGAACAAACATCCTCAAGCAAATTTAATAATATTTTTTCAGACACTTCGCAGACAGTGTGATTAGTAATAACGTAGGTACCTTAGTGAGTAAGCCTTAGCACATTTCTTATAACTACACATAAAATGGGAAATTACCATAGTATCTTTACAGACGGATTGAGCAGGTAGTAGGTATGTCATTTTTGTCATATTTTTGTCAATGAATCTATCTATAGTATTCTCTGTATTAATAGTATTTTCGGGAATCTCATCTTTCAATGTCTAGTAAGCTCTTTTCCGCTTATAGATATTGAAACTCTTGAGCATTTTAGATGTAGAAATCATTTGCACAGCGGATGGCATTAAATGTAAGAAGAATTACACGTTTATCCACTTTAGAAAAATCCTTATGGTAAACATTCACTGAAGCGCTTCCTTATTCAGATCAGAAGAGTACCTAGGTTCGATCAAATATGTACAAAAATATTTCCGTAGAAAATACATGTTGGTAGATTTCGTGTTTTTTTTAGTTTGAGGAATACCTACAGCTTTTATAGTAGAATCGACTCTGTAGTTATTGAGCACATATTCACATTGTAGAACAATTAGGCGCTGTGATTGGCTGTTTATTTGTTTCAACAAATCGCAGCTAGAACGTGCTGTCTTGTCATTTATTTCTTGAGCGCTTTGCCTTGGAGCTTGTACTGCCATCTTCAGAGAAGGTCAGGAATTGTCTGGGGTCAGTCTCACTGTTACAATTAAGTACCCCGTAATGGTAATACTGCGGTTTTTTTATCTCCAGCATTCACCAAATTTTCGTTGACTTATATCACGACGAACGAGAATAGTGACACTCGATTTCTCTAGCAGATCCCAGTTTTAAAATTAAGAATGTCTGAAAAAGACATGACAAAATAAGTTTAAAGCGAAAAGAAAGAAGAACCGACTTTAACCGTCAAAATTTGTCAGATTTGTGATTTTCTCATGGATCCCATTGTCGGAACTGAACCAAATTTAATTACGATTAAACGAAAGGCATCAGCCTTAAAAAATATCTACCTAATAGATTCATCCAGTGAAAATGTTTGAGGTACTAACATTAAATAAATACCCACGAATTGAGAACCTCCTCCTTTTTGAAATCGGTTAAAAGTATGTAATCTGCCTTTGTTCTAAACGCTACCGAAATAATGAGAAATGTAATATCAATGGTTACCTATCCCCAGTGGTAATAGTCAGACCCATTCCAATCGTGGTTTTGACTAAATTAACTAAACCGACTTCTATATTATATGTAATATTATATTATAAGACATTTTTTTATATAGCCGACACTAACAATCAAAACTGACGTCAGTTACTGACTCCGTGTGAATCAGCTATTAGAGCGGCAAACGAAAATTCTCACAATAACAGATGTTCAAGCATCGCCGCATATCAAACATCAAAAGTAGAATTTAATCTACGCAAACATAGCAAATCCCTTTTGATAAGAGAATTTCGCAATGAAAAATATTATGTTGCTGAAGTGCCCAAATTATGTAATACTATACCTATTGCAGTACTGAATGTTTACATAGGTACATAGTTTTAGTCTTACTCATCGAAATAACATTTTTTAATAATCAGTTTTCTTTTTGTTCTCTTTTTGTACTCGCACATATTGTAACACAATTTTAAAGAAAAAAGGACCTTTTTTATCGTGGGGAAATCCGTTATGGATACCCCACCGCTAGCGGGGATAACGGCGGGGTTACATGGAGCTCACGCCCACTAAAACCCCATAGGCCCACAGTGATCTCTCGCGCTTTACTACCGCCGTCGGCCGAACGACCTTAGCCACTAGATCCAAGGGTGGCTCCAGCCATCTCCGACGAACCCCACAGCCCTTGATATAATAACGACGGTACCAGAGTCACCGCGTCGATCGAATGGGGAATTTTCAGGGCCCCTATTTCTCTTAGTTATGACAGATGGCGCTAGTTGTATTAAGGGGACAAATGTCAACAAAATTATTAACTTCAAGCAGTCCGTATTGAAGGCGAGAGTAAATGTTTTTATTGTTTGTCTACATGTTACAAAAGTGTCTGATGTCTAAATAACTCACCTAAATAATAAAAAACGCACTAAAATATAACTGACAGAAGTCCCCGTGGATATCTACTAGCGACATCTAGATAAGAATCGTTTAGAGTTTGAAAATTCCCCATTGTGTAAATCTCAATTTTTGAAGTTGCTTAAAACTGACCAGTTTTACTATAAACCTATTATACCACAATTGTCTAATAAATCTAACTGAAATTACTGTTTTGTTCATGATTAGTTCCCAGGAATTGTCATTAACCTGCGACATCTACGTAGATAATTATCGACACTGCGCGACGTGCCTCGGATGCCATAAATTTGAATTAGACATAGAAATCACACACAATCTACACAACGACAATAGACAATGCCAATAAACGCATAACAAGAAAACAAGAAACACCTACAAGCAAAAACTTGTTAGTTGAATAGGTACAAAAAGAGGTGTAAGGTTGTTTAACTGATTACTAGACGGCAACCCACTATATGTATACCCACTTCATACTAATATTATAAATGATTCACATTTGCAAGTTTGTTTGATTAGCTTTCACTCGAAAACTACTCAATGGATTCTGACGAAATTTTGTTTTGTGGTAAGGTATATAGCATAGATATAAGCCTGGAAAATTATATAGACTATAATTAATTCCTAAATTCCCATGGGGACGGGATGAATTGCGCGTAACACACCCAGGTTACAGCTAGTAAATATGGAATATATTTATTTTCCTGTTTTTGTTAGTAACAAATAAACTCAAAATTTTCTGAATGGATTTCAATAATTCTTTCATCAGTAGCATGTTACATTTTATCCCTAAGCACTGTAGGCTATATTTCCTATTTAAAAATACCTAACTTTAAAAATTCCATTAATATTAACCAAGGTGGAAAATAACTAAAAATACGCGGATAACTTCGCAGAGCCTCTACAAATACTATTTAATAACATGATATAGAAAGAAAGATAAGAAAATAAATACAAGATGAGTAAGTAAGTATATAAATACACGGGTGTGATTAATGTGAGATGAGATATGGGCTCCTACTCAGCTTGAAGCCACCCTGCGACACGGATAAAAAATGGGTAGGGAAGTCGCATAAACACAGTACACAAAAGATAATGTCAAATCAGATGACCTCACATTTGCTTAGTCAGTGTCCTATGATGATACTGAAATAGACTTAGTAAGGTCTACAGAAGCTGTAGACTTCGGCTTATTTCACACTCAACTTTCCATAGTAGGTATAATAATAAGTACCTATGCATAAAAATAGAAAGTGCTTTACCACAATTTCAAAAGTGGCACACGTATAAATATAATACTAATGTTAGGGTTCCATACCTCAAAAGCAAAAAACGAACCCACAATGGATGGTCTGTCTATTTGACCCTTTTTCTCAGGAACGCGTGGAAGTATCAAGTACACATACTATATCTGCTATCCCTTGGAACTGCGAAAAAATCGAACTTCAAAGCCAACGTAATCAAAAGGAACGTCAAATTAAAGCCGCATATTTCGAAACATGCAACTATTCGAAAGGGAATCAAAACCTAAAGGATACTTCCAGTCTTCTTAGAATCTTGAAAATCGGAATGAAACAACGTATGACAAAGGAAAAAATTTGAAAAACCTAGATCACATATTTTTTTTCAAACTGTTTTATTTGTACGGAACCCTCAGTGAGTCTGACTTGCACTTGGCCGGTTTTGCTTCACGTTCCCACGCGACGTATTCGCAAGTTCTAATTTGTTACAATATTTCTTCAGAGTTTTATCTTCACCGTAATCTCAAGAAAACCATCCCGACCGACTTACGTTTAAGCCATGTTACCACAAAACCAAATGCGCTCCGCGAAATTGATATTCACACGTAAAATTTCTTTTGTTCTCGACTAAAGCAAATTTACCTACGTCGGTATGTAGTAGAGTACAAATTGCTTTATAGATTGCGTTTCTGTCATTTTGTATGAAAACGTTTTGAGGTAGAAATAATGTATTGTAATAGAGAGGAGGTTTTTGCGAGATTTAGAGAGGTCGTTTAGCAATTTTTAAACCCCTAAAAACAGGTAAGTTATGGAATAATATTGTAGCTATACTCGTAATTATTAATTAACATTATAAGTATTTACATCATCGTTTTGCTTGATATATAGCAGTACGGAATAAACTATTATTCCGTACTGGTGAAAATGTCCGGATAAAATATAGCATGTGGTATACCAACTATAAGTTTCGTCGTAATCAGTTCAGAAGTATTACCGAGAAGAAGTGACAAACACATACCTTCAGATTGTTCACAAACGTTCACATACAAAATATGATTAGGAAGCTACTCAGCTAATGTTTTTCTCGGAATCAAATTGCACTATTCTAAGTAAAGACCCGTATTCTGAAACCCCCCTCAAGGACAGATCTCTCTCTCTCTCTTATCAAGTATGCTCCAGCGACACTTGAGAACTTACTGTTTATTGTTTCAGAATACGGGACTTCGAGTGGCAAACTTGTACGCCTCTAGGAATTTTATAGGAAATACGTAGATATTTTATTTCAAAGAAGAAACATCAAAGAGTTCGATACAAATATCATGAAAACCAGGATTTGCTTTGGCTTGGATTTAGATTACAATTTGGATAACGCCCACCTATCATAGGTGTCACATCGGTTTATGGTTTGGATAAAATGTAACGTACGCGGGTTCCTTGACTGAAATACTTTAGGTAGTTACTTAGCTTTTAACGAAATCAATCATTCCGATCAATGGAAAGATCAAGGCTTCACAAGAATTTTGTTATGATTTCAGGCGAATATAATGTTAACAACCACCCACGTTTCCATTCATGACATTTCCTTCCGTAACTGGTTCGTTTATTTTTATACTAGGTAGGTACGACAAGAATTAGAGACGACTACGGGATCTGGAGATTTAGATTTATTCAGGCTATATTGACATTGTTAACTATTTATTTTGCTAAAAGTGGCCAAAATCTTCTTGTGATCTGAAGATCTCTCCACTCGATTTTGATGATAACAGATGTGAATGTACGTATTTGTACTAGGTACGAGAAAGCTAGTATTTTCTTATGGCTAGACTTTTTGTAGCGCATAGCTCCTGAAATATACGTAATGTTTTGGCGAAAACACCTGGATGGAAAGTAGGAAGAAATATTTTAATACATATACATAATATATAAATGACTTGAACGACTTGTTTACTGCGCAGTCTGAAGGTCCTCAAGTCACGACTAAATATATACCTAATTAACATCAGCTGCTTAACATCAGGCAGGATGGTAGTCAAACGCTTGTTCATTGTGTTTAAAAAAATAGGGAAATAATAGCTTTGCCGACTGTACAAAGATTAATAACTATTATTTTTTACGAAAATGTACGTTGACGAAATAAAATACATTTAATAAAAAAATAAACACTTGATTCGTTTTAAACCCAAAGCGCAAAGGCACTTGTTACGCATATGATATATATGTTAAGCATATAAACTCACCAAGCGTACTTAACCCAACGTGACAGGGGGTGAGCCCATCCCCGTTACAGGGTTCACACACCTTGTGGTGTGCGGGTTTCATCACCAATCAATTATTCGGCAGGTTATAAAATAATATTAATATAAGAAGAATTAATTCATCATCATGTCAGTGGGGTGACAAATGATGAATAATATTTTAAGACGCCGTGTTCTAAAATAGAATGCGGTGCGGTAAAGGTCCAATTATACAGCTCCTTTTCGCAATAAGTAATTGAAAGCAATTAACTATCCGCCATGATTAACTATGTAAAATAACAAGCCATCATCGTTTACACGAATCAAGACATTCCCAGCTTCAATTTTATTGGAAGTAATTTTTTACTTGTATGCAAAAAAAAAGTTGACGAATTACGCCATGAAGACGAATATTTATAGACGAATAAGTATAAACTTCTAACAATGGAATTAATTTATGCATGATTAAAAGCAAAAGACATTAATTCCTTATTACGAATTTCATTTAGACGATTAAATCTTTTGCTTACGTCTCTGAATAAATTATTGCTGTTGAAATCACATTTTCCCGTCTCCCGCTTTTTGCAACAGACCTAAATCCAAGTGTTGGATGCTCGCTTATTGCTGAGTTCGTTCAACTCGAAAACATAAGAAAAGTCTCTGCAGGATTACGAGATACAGAACAGCTGTGATATAACACCCCAGCCACGAGCTCTGCGATGCTACTTGCGGTGTCAATTAACACTTGCGGGGACACACAACTAAAGAAAAATAGAAGTTTTATTTGTATCACATCTTCGTGGGACGTGTCCACGAAAGGGTTTAGTGCGAATGGCACGGAGATGCGTATTCTTAAGCAATTAAAAAAAAGGAAGTTTCTCAATTGGTACGGTCGATGTTTTTATGTTTATTCGCGGACGACTTCATCATTTATGAACCGATTTTGATTTTTTTTGCTGGAAAGAAGATACTTCAAAGGCGGTCCCATGATAAGTAAATCAGGCTTTGATTATGACCATACCTTAAAAAATCGTAGGGCCGTAGTTCAAAGTTGGTTTTTTTCCTTTAAAGTTAACAAAATCAGCCTAGAATGCAAAAGTAATATAATTTCCCGAAAACATTACCATACTTATATTTATAGTATTTCTAGACAAGATGACAAATTTTCCTCGTTTTGTGAATGCACTTGAATTAAGCACATATTACTATACAATTGAATTCAAAACCTATTCAGTCTAGTATAAATCTATTCAGACAGTTTGAGTGGATCTGGAGGTGTCGGAATTCGCCATTATTCCGCACGAATAGAACAAAATTGCCAAAGCGCGTCTAGTTGCAGTTGCAGACAGACTCGTGGCACAATACATTCAAGTACATTTTTGAACCACCTGTGATGAACTAAATAGATGACCTGCAAATAGTTATTATTCCTTTTCTATGACCTATGGAATACCCTATCCCAAAAATCATTCAAGTTTCAGAATTATCCGTATTGTACTGCGTGTAAAAGGACCCCGACCAATATTTACCTTAGAAACGTTGTTGGGCTAGTGAAAATGCACAAATTTTACTATGACGACAATGCGGGGAAACGCAAAAAACTTTTTTCATCTCCATACAAAATAGACAATTTTTTGCCTCGGGAAATAACATTTTGTATGGGGATTGAAAATTATTATTTTCATTTCCCCACATTGTCGCCATAGAAAAGTTCTTCATATTGACCAGCCCAACGACGTTTCTAAGACCAATCCTCGGGGTCCTTTTACACTCAGTATACATCATATCGTTGTCGAAGTCATGAATTTAGAGTATTTCACACCAAATAGAGTATAGTAAACAGGGAAGACTTTCACGCCTGAAAAAGAATGATACCTATTCTCGGTCACCCTGTATAAATCGACGGGGAAACAAATATTGTTTCTCACCCTCACCGCAGACTGGGTTTTTTTCCGCTCCAATTTTCAATCACGTTTATTTGACAGATTGTCATCCCTATTACTCTCAGTAATGTTATACCTAGCATGTAGGGGGGCTGTCACATTACTAGTAGAAATATGGTCGTCAAATAAAAAAACGTGGAAGACTCTTCGAATGGGGCGAAGAAGTTGTAGCTTCGTCCAACCATTCCCGCACTCATTGCTAGCGTCGCAAATCACACCGCACTATTTTTCATTGGTGCCACTTGTTGACTACTATTAGGTGTATAATTGTGTATAAGAAGTTCCCATTTTTGTCTACAGGCCTGCAACATGGGCAAAAACTTTGAGAATTTTCAGTTATTACTATACCTATCCTAGTACTGTTAAACGTTCAACATCTTTAAAAAAATATTTAATAAGAGTCTTCCCTAACAAAATTTTCTTCGTTTTACAAAACACTTTTCATTGACATCATGATAACATCGCAACGTTAGTATTCGCTTTAATTCACTTTATTCCGAAACAAAGTACTTTGAAGTATCCGGACCACAAGAGACTAACTTATAGGGGTTGAAATAATGTAGACTAGATTTTTTTCTTCGTGTTACAGGCTGTATATCGTCATTTCATACCTGCTGAACAAGTGTGCTCCATCGTAGACCACATCGCTGCTTAACATCAGGCAGGATGGTGGTCAAACGCTTGTTCATAGTGATTAAAAAAAAATATACTGCTAACATTTAAAAAGTAAAATGGGGTCTTAAGACTTTTTATTTTAAAATGATTATTTTGTTTTCGTGATCCATTTCAATAAATCACGCATCAGTAAAAATATGAACGTAAACATTGTACAATTGGTGCATTGAAGAATATTTTTAGGTTTTGCCGTAATGCAAATGCGCACATAGAAATAAATTATATTTGTAAAACGTGTTTGCACTAAACAAACTGTACTTACGTTTTTGTTTTAAAAGTGCAAATCATCAGTATTCTAACAGTTCAGTATCTTTTTACACTATATTTTTATCAATCAATCATGTCTGAGTAAAACTTTTATCACATCAATTTTTTTTGTTGTTTACGTTTCGTGATGGAGTTTTGGATTTAGGGGTCACATTCATAGTGTGTTTAGAGGTGAGTTTGTTACATGCAGGTGAAGCAGTTATTGCCCCGTATACAGTGTTTGGACATTTTGAACTCTATACGGAAGAAGTTAGTTCGTTTCCGCTGGAAGCCTCGAAGCGGGCACTGTACCTAACCTACCCTATTTCAATTCAAATTTTCTTCTCTAAAAATAATATCGAATGTTTAACATCAATTAATTATTAGCGTCAAATATTTTGATAATCCAGCTTTTTTAAAAAAAGGTGGAAGACCTCCTGAAGTCTTTAACTGTACGTACGACTCGAGAACTTACTACTATGGAACAAGTATGTCATTCTATAGGGTAAAGGTCATCAATCATTGACAACTACCCATGTCAGTCCATTTGCCCCCCTACAAGCCCAACCTTGTACCAGGAATTTACCTTTTATGTTTCGTCTGCAAACCTTTTTGAGTGAAACTTCGCTACTTCAATGCCATTTTCTGCCATTCTTTTACGCCTCCAGGATATATTTTTTGTAATAGTTCAAGCCTAAAAGCCATCAATCATTGCCTAACCACGTATGCCCCGGATGTATAGGTGATAAAGAGAAGCCTATCGCGACGCCGTTGCGGGATCTTCACAACTTTTCCTTTCCAGCACCTCGGGTTATGGGATCAAAACCATGATCTCTTTGTCACTTACAAGACACTTTAAAGTTACTTCAGCGTGATTAGGCCATAAAGATTTTTTTAATTACATGCATAAATAAGATCAAATAAAAGAATCGGAAGTATTAAAAAAATCGGTAAGTATGTACCTACTTACCGTACTACATACCGTTTAAAAATGGCTAAACTTTTTCATATAAAAAACAAGTCATATAATTGGAAACGGACTTGAACATTTCGAACGAAAAGTTTTCCGAGTTCTTAAATGTTCTCAATTATTTAATTTGGTCCTATTTCATCATCAGGCACATAACGTCCACTGTTGGAGCTCCCCCCCCCCCCCATTTAGGGGAAAATGCCAATAATCTCGACGCTTGGCAGGGCGGGTCGGCGATCGCAGTGGTGTTGTGGTTTAACTCACAGAGAGCTCAGATGCCGATTCGCTCGGTCGCCCCTTCAGACCCCCAAAACGGAAAAAGTTGGGCTGGAGTGGTCACACATGTATTCTATTCACCATCACCACACGGCTATCCTACCTATTTAACAAAATATTTTTTGTTGGCAAATATATGTAAATACAACGTAGTGTACGAGGGAACACTATGTTTTATGTATGTTTATGCACATGTATTTATACTAACCCCACTTTAATATTAAGAGATCTAAAGTCTTGTTTTAATAAGACATTATTTAAGTTGTTAAAGCCCTTAATTTCCCTTTAAACTATTTACTACTCAAATTATGTAAGTAAATCCGTGTGAATAGTACCCTCATGCCCAAACCATAAATTCTCGCCTACATAATATTCTCTAAGGGACGACAAAACCGTTACAATCATGATGATCTAGTATTTAATCCCTTCCATAAACTTCACGGTCAAAATAATCCCAAAGGGAGGTGGGCCGTTCATGGAGTCAACGATACGATGACGTAGAGCATAATAAATGACACTAAATGCGAATTAAGGGTAAGTTGTTCAAAACTTTGAGGTTCACTATTATAATAGTTTATTTTGTTCCTGTGACCATAGAGCATCTATTGTAATATTGCAGTTCACACACGGTCGGGCACATGACTTTACATTAAGGTATACGGGTATCTTAATGTAGAGTCATTAGACAGACACCCGAATTTATACAGACTGTGGTCAATATTAGTAAATAGGAGATGTTTTTTTGCTCCTTCTTATGATATTTCATAAGGGATATTCTTCGATCTATATCTACATAAATATTGAAAGAGGAAAGATTTAGTGTTTTTCAAAACTTATAGTGTTTTTTATAAGGATATATCGAAAATCGGTAAGGTTAAAGGTGGGCTCAAATTTTGTGAGCGAAGTTGAACCCTGAATCAGCCTGCTGGTTGGTGCCAACCTACAAGAAAACATTAAATTCAAAATTTTCCTTTCCCCTAATCTCTCAAGCAAAATCAATGCACCTAATGATCATTTTAGAAGTCAACCCTCCACCAATTTCGACATTTAGTAACTCTTAATCATTTCGTACAGTCAACTGTGCAGTTAATAGGAATACCGGAAACGGAAGGGTGAATCAGATTAATGATGGTGGAACGAAGTAATTTAAGGTTCCCGGAGATAAATGTTATGATTTTAGACTAAAGACATCATTAAAGAATTTTATTAGCGCAGGCATTTCGGCGAACATTGGCACGCAATTTCCCCTCATCCCACCCTACAGGGTTGTTTCCCCCTCGGTTTGTATATACAGGCTGATCCGGAAATATCCGTAAAAGCCTAAATATTGTATTGTTTCTGTAGACCGTACGGGGTTGCGAAATGTTTCGGGGCAATGAAAACTGCTGAAATGGACTCAGTACAGAAACAGTAGGTATACTTCGGCACATAAGTTTAATTCCGGAACAGCCTGTACCTTCCTCAATTTACACTAATCTAAGGCAATTACGGACAGGTACCGGATATAAAGCGTTCATTTAATTTTCTTATTGTTTAAAAGGATGGATTGTGTAGGGTGCATGCCCTTCAGGAAAGAGGTCGTGGGTTTATTTATTTAATATTTCATTGCATCAAAGTAAAATAGGCGGACTTAATACCTACTAGTGTATTATCTACTAGTTAGGTCAAACACATGAAAGAAAAGGTGTGCGGTATAACAATAATAAAAACATAAGACATAGGTATAATATCATGAATTTAGAGTGGTTATGTCAGGATCGTAACATCGACGAAGGAGTTCTGTCATATATGCACATAGTCATACACACACTTCGTCCTGTCTCCTTCTTGGTGTGTATGTATAAATATACTAAAAGCGGACCCTGCAAATGTTGTTTTGCCAAACACTATTTATTAACAGTGTTTTTATGCTAATATATGCATGTACTATACATAATATAGGTAAACCTTCCTCAAGAATCAATTTATCTACTAAAGAAATCCGCATCAAAATCCGTTGCGTAGTTTTAAAGATCTAAGCATAAATAGGCACAGACAGCCGGAGGTGACTTTGTTTCATGTATATATTAAGTCCTATACACCGTACTACATTAGTTTTAGATAGTTTCCGCTTTGAGGTTTAGTGCTGAGTTGACATATTTGTAAAGGAATAATTTATGCAGGACGTCTGATAATTAAAAGTGACTCGGGTGTTAGGATTGATTTAGGATTTACGTCTTGTTGTAATAAAATCATAAATTATATCTTGCTTTCAACACGTGCCACCTATTCATAATTTCAGCTAAAATAGTTTCCTGTATCTGTTGCTAATGAAATTTATTGGTTTGGCATCTAAATTTATTACTACAGGTGTACTAAAATAAAACAAAAGTTTCTTTCGTCTAAAGTTTTCTTTTAGCAAAATAAGCTGACAGCCAACATTTTGTTACATCATACGTTAATTTAATTTCTATGATCCTTTAATTACCTCACGACTTGTATCTTTGTTTGTTCCTTTACGGAAAAACTACTGAACAGCTTTCGACGAAACTTGGCGGATTAGGTCATTTTCTACAGTTATGAATTATGAAACTCCCTTGAGGAATAAACTGCGAGTGATAACGCGGGACGTAAACTTAAAAAAAGATGGAATGGAGAGCCGACAGGGGCAGTGACAGTTATCCGTAAAAAACTAAACATGAGAGTATTATGATTCTATTGAATCTTTTTTGTATTTACAATTACTTAATACTTTTCACTACACTTCGAAAAAGTGCGCTTTGGCCCTGAGTTGTCAGCCTTTTTGTGAATATTTAATAAATAAAACATTATTTACAATCAGCTGCGCGGACTCTCTGTTAAATTGTATGTTTATAGAAAACACAATACGGCAATTGAGATGGACTTGACGTCTTCCACGACCCGTCTCTAGGATTCGACTGTCGTGGAATGAATTTTTGCCTCCGACATAAATAGTATCAGCCTTTATTCGTCCACTGCTGGATATATGCCTCTCCAATTGCATGCCATTGTGATTTGTTTCGCTTCTCGCATCCGACTTCTTCTTGCGCAACTCAGTCTGCCTTGCCTGCGGGTGTTTTGAACCCCTCTCGTAAATTGTGTTCATATCGTGTAAGTATCTGTATACATAGTCCAGAGAATTCTAATTTGTGTCCATGAGACCGCGTGTATAAAGTTTCGGATATGAATATACAGAGTGTCAAATCACCCAAGCACAATGGGCTTAGAAACGTTGTTGGACTCATCAATATGAACAAGTTTTACCATGGCGACAATGCAGGAAAATGAAAAAAATATTTTTTCGTCTCCATACTAAATATTTTTTTTGCCTCGGGAGCTAACATTTTGTATGGAGATTGAATATTTTTTTTTCATTTCCCCACATTGTCGCCATAGTAAAAGTTGTTCATATTGACGCTCCCAACAACGTTTCTGAAACCATTGCTCGGGTTATTTTTACACGCAGTAATAAACAATGTAGTTAAGGTACTTCCCTACATAAATAACTACACAACATGGACATACTAACCGGAACCGCAAAAACTGGAAATTTGAAATCATGTAAGTAACTTACTTACATGATATCAAATTTGCAAACTGCGTGTAAATGGACCCCGAGCAATGGAAACAGTCTTGGAAACCTTTTTTGGACTCGTCAATATGGACAACTTTTTTCATCTTCATCAAACAACATCTCAAAAACCATTGCTTGGGGTTCTTTTACATGCAGTATATTATAGGGTAAAATATTTTTTATTAAGAATGTGTTCGTATGTATGAAAAACGAAACCCCACCTCCCGTCAAGACACGTCCTCCTAACCAGTCCTCTATTATAATTAAAATGTCGTAGAGAATTTCACACACTGACTAAAATTAAAATGGATACCCAGGTCACGAGTAAATAGGTATCTAGTTAACAAATGTGCTCCATCGTAGATCACATAGCTGGTTAACATCAGACAGAATGGTGGTTCACTGTGTTTAAAAAAAAATATCCAGTACTATGGGTGCTGGTGTCTGATGAATTTTAATAAATACTTTTAAATAAATTGGTACATAAAGGGACAAAATACACACACAATAAATGCCTCTGCTCGTCATTAAAGTTTTATGTCGGCAGCGGGTATTGAACCTAGAGACGTCTTAGATGCCCAGCCCACGAATACGTGCCGATCGTAATTTCTTCAAAATATGTACATTCGGGCAAGAATCTGGTTGAAGTTAAAACCTCATACCTATGAATGCCATAATAATCAATAAGGTTTATTTTTTACTTGTCACATTATGACAACTCTACCTTATTGGTGTCTTAGTAACACAGTGTCATCAAAATTTATAGGCCAACTTTCTCGGCAGACCGTAGTCTATTAATTGTACATTGGAAGAAAACTTCCATAATTCTTTTTAACTCACTGACTTTAAAAAAGGTTTACTTGAAAAGGAATGAACAGAAATATTTATTCAACGGGTTTTTTATATCGAAATGGTTTACAGAGCTCTGAATATTTAATAACTTTAAGCTGGCCACTTAGGATGGAGTTTCGAACTTACATTAGCTTATTTTTCAGTTTCAAACTGTACTAAAGATAACAAACTCGTTAGTTTAGTAGATTTTTATTTTAGTTACTAAATTAATTTGCTTTCAGCTTTCCATACAAATGTTAATTAATACCTATTGGTAAAATTGATATAGGTGTTTTTCACATATAGGGAAGTTTTAGCGTTAGACCTTCGGATGACTGGAACATATCTACGGTGCGGATTTAACTTATTTATTTCATTATAGAATGCACAGTATATAAATATTAATGTGTTTTATAACAAAAAAAGAGTACCACCTTAATTACAGAAAATATAACAGCTTTAAAACAAATGTCCCGTAGATTACACTCCTACTAAATAAACGCGAAAGTTTGGATGTACGTTTGATACACTTCCATTCAGAAACTACTGAACCGAACTTAATGAAATTATGCAAGCGATATCGTTCGGCGATACCAAGGTATGAATGACCTCCTGGTTACACCAGCTAGTACAAAAACAATAACAGGACTTGTTACATTTTGGGAAAATGCGTCTGAAGTCTGTGTTGCTGCGAAGTGCGTTTGTTTGTTAATTACCTAACGTAATAAAGTATTGTTTATGGTATTTTGCCAAATTCATGTTAACTAACTAAATACATATTTTATCGTCTATTCGACGCCGTTTTAAACTACCTACTACTACCATTTTAGTGTGAGTGAAGTGTCAAACTTATTCTCTCAGCTGAGGTTTGAGTTGACCACTTGCTTGACTTGACATGCGGTGGGTAGGGTTTATGAGGACTATGTCTGTAAAAAAGGTACAGGTCCTAAACCTAACGATGTATGTATAGTGTGTATCTGTGGATGTCGATCGTATGACAACTTCTCTCTTTTTTATATTTCACTAGCGACTGGTCCCTAGGTACTAAGTTTTTCTCTATTGTATTATGCATGTAACTACATGAGCTGCTATGAGCTCTATTGTGGAGCACGTCTGCCAATTAGATAGCTGTTCACCCGTGACTTGAAGGTACTCATACCGCGCAGGAAATACAGACTCCGTTATTCCTCAATATGGCGGTTCGCACTATGAAAGTCGAAGCCTGATAGTGAAAAGATGTTTTCGATCAATTTCGCGAGAAACCAGGCGTGTACCTACTGTGAATGTACATAAGTACGTGACTACTACGTAAACATTTCGTGGACATCTGCTAGGTCTGTAAACGCAAAAAAAAGTGATAGACCTAAATGAATAGAATAACCATATATGTACTAGGTACTTGTACTAATAAAACGAACCAAACATTATTTCCATATTTATAACATTACACCTGTAAATTCCGAAGAAAATGGTAATATGCTAGATTACATTTCTTACGTAAATATTTCTTTTTACTTGGAAATTGGCAAACTTTTATAATTATTTGCAATTTTATCCATCATCCTGTCCGGGTTGTTGAGATGCGAATATGCGGTCTACGATGAAGCACGCTTAACTATTGGGTAAATACCTGTTCTCCATTACTTACATGTTACTATCGACTATTCGGTGGTTTGGGCATATGGAGAGAATGGAGGAAAGTCGATTAACGAAAGAGATTTATATGGGTGATGTAATGGGCCGGGTGAGTAGAGGTCGCCCCAAAAGGACATACATTGACCAGATTGGTGATGTCCTGGCGGAAGGTGGCGTGAAAAGTACTCGAAACCGGAGGTCATGTATGAAAAAATGTATGAATGTAGATGAAGCGAAAGGGGTATGTCAGGACCGTAACAAATGGAGATCTGTAGTCTCTGCCTACCCCTCTGGAAAACAGGCGTGAAGTGTATGTATGTATGTACTATCGACCTGTCCCAACTTCGTATAAGCTATCGGTGCTTCTCTACTGTATCATTCAGTATCTATCTATTAGGAAAAAAAACATATTTTAAAGTTCTACGCATGCATAGGGACAGACAGTGGTAAGCGACTTTGTTTTATACTCATCATAAGCCCACATTCGTCCACTGCTGGACATATGCCTCTTGAATTGCAAGTCACTGTGATTTGTTTTCGGCTTCTCACGTCAACTTCTTCAAGACTATATTTTATACTTCGTATTGATTATGTGCTGTGGTACTCCTTCTCCATAGAAAGTCTCAACTTTCTATGGAGAAGGAGTATCCGATCGCTAGACAATTATTATCGGTTGTATTGTTTTATTATAAGTGTGTACATAATGTTAATAGCAGATTTTTTTTTATATTCTACTTGGCACAGTCGGATAATAGGCAGGTATACTTATTACCTACTATGTACAAAATTATTGCAGTAAATGACTATAAATCAGTATTAAATAATAGCGTTCAGAAGTATGACAGTTGCATTATAATCGCGTGCCTTCAGCTATAATCATGGTATGCTACTTGATGTTACACTCATTAAGTGTATTCTAAACTTAAATACATTGTAATAAGACTGATTTTTCGCTTACGTCGTTAATACTCAACAATTTTGAGGATCCGTCCCATATGGCTATATAACAAACAATAAAACTTCTATAATATAATAAATAATATTTTGACTGTGCAGCTATAATAAATAGTTTATATCTTTCTACGTAACGCTAAACTACGAGATCATCCCAATATTTTTAGAAGCTATATGACTCGTAAAAAAATTGTATTCACAAAATAGGACTTCTACTAAGAAATATTTAATTTTGGGGCACGCTTATGGGATTTTGTACCCATGGACTTGTTTAGACCTTGATAATTTATGGAGATTATTATAATTAGTACGGTCTAGTTATCAGTGTTATATACTGCTGTCAGTTTTCCATGTTGTTAACAAAATAAATGTTTATCATAATATCTAATTTAATCTTAAAACTCAAAGATACTTTACTCGGTTATTATATAAGTCCAAAAGCTAAATGTAAGAATTGTTGTTAATGAACCCTGAAAAGTAAACAAATAAAACTCCGTAAGTGCTACCATCCCAACAGGTCAGATTAACTCCCCAAAGCAGTTATTTCCCAGAGCAGAGATAAATGCGCTTTACATTTCCCGCTCTCCTGGAATATTACTTTTTTCTTTGTGTAGTTATAAATCAACCAATATTGTCGTATGTACTTGAAAACAGGTCCTTAAAAATCGTTGACTTTACAATATTTACATACTTTGTTTCTCTTATCTGAAACTATTCAAACAGTAAAATCAAAGTACACACTGCGGTTCTTTGCACTTTTGTTGTAAAGAAAAACGCAAACATGAAAAAAAGTGTTTACAAATTTAGACAACCAGTCTTCTTATCGAATTGTCTATTCTTGACTACATTGATGCAAATTCCCAAAAAAAGGTTGTCGATTGAAAAAAAAATTCTTCAAGGACTTACCGGTTTTCTAGGTCAGCATAGTTGTGTGGTGATTAGATAAGTATCCAAATATGTATTGTTTTAATTTGTTCACTTACGAATTTCACAGATCGTATCGAGCGCGAGTGTTGGTACTTAACAGAGAGAGCGCTGTGCATGCGTGTTATCGCGTCGACGTCTAAACGCTGACTGGCGGACGATACCAAATCACAGTGATGTGCAGACTCGCGGGCGACAACACCAGCGTTTTTTCAGGAAACAGCTCAGACATAATCTTTAGTTTACGGTAGATCTACATTCTGAAAGAATGGGAAATATTATGTACCTTCGTACATATTTAATGTTTTCGTTGAAAAGACAAATTTACCGAAAGCAAATGAACTTAAAAGATAAACAAAGCTTCAGTGAATTTCAGAATTTTAATGTGAACTGCGCCTTAGTGAAGAGGCTTGGTACATATACGTTTTACGCTCTTATCTTTGCATTGTGACGACTTACTAAAGAAAAAGTACGTTAAACCAGATAAATTAAATAAAAATCACTGCTTTCTACTGTATCTTAATGTTATCGAAGGAAACTAAATAGACTTGACAGAGTCTCAATTACGCAAAGTTAGTAGTGCTGAGTGTATCACTAACAAACTCGTAGATTGATTAAATTTCCGACTAGCTAAAATTTTGGGAGTTTCTGTAGGTTAGTTGTACCTACCACAATTGTAATTGCAATGGGCGTCGTAGACTCGTGTACGGATACTTGCCATACTAATGGGGCATTAGATAGGTTTCGCTTTTAGTCTGCGTGCCCAAAGAGAACGGTGACAAATTTTCGCTGGTAACATGCTTTTATTGTTTGTGGTCCGATTTTTATGATTTTTTTTTTTTGGTTGAACAGGTAATATGACAACGATGGTCTTATGGTGAGGAGAGTAGGGTATGATGATGGCAGTGCCGTGCACGGGCTTTTACGACAAGGTAGGCATTAATCCCCAAGGATTGACACCCATGTATAGGTAACTTCTTATTACAAAACACAGGTACCTATCTACTAACCCACTAAACACAGGGCCTGCGTTAGCCTATGTCACGAGGACAACAAAAAAGGATCTAGCAATAACTCTATTATTAAGTCGGGTAAACAAAATACTAAGGTAGGCAGTGTCTTTTTGCCTATGGTGTGCACGCCACTGGATGATGGTATCCCATGAAAATCGATGACTAGGTTAGTGTCAGGAATATTATCCCTGACTAATAATAATATTAATTAATTATGACTGTGAATGTGTTTTCGCGGATAACTTCCTCGTTTGTGATTAGATTTTGATGATTTTATTTTTTGTTCGAAATGATACCTATATCCCGAGGTATAAGTGTATGTATTGGTTTAATTTTAAGGTTTAGTTTCACTTGTGCCCTATGGTTGGCTATGTACCTCTGACGGTTTTATTCCAATTTTCTACCGTAAAGTAAGAACATACAATGTGTATTGTTGCGAGCCCCCGGGACTAGTGAAACTACCTATTATTTTATAACTGTACGCATTCATATTCAATTCATATTTGTACACATAAAGTGTCAAAAGTATAAATAAGATGTCATCGGATAGTTTGATTAAAGTTAAAACCTTGTGTCTAGTGGTCGGACTTGGACTTTGCAATTGACAACTTTGCATAACTAATAAGCAGTATAAATAAAAAAACCGTTTCTGTATTTTCGTTTCAGGATGCTGTACAAAAAATATTATATTTTTTAGATGCGTAAATTCGGAGATAATACGTAAAATGTAAAATATCTGTGATGACGTCATTACTTTGTGCGAAATAGGTGGGATTCAAGCCTATCCTTATTTTTTTACAAATCAATATAATTGACAATGTTAGTGACAGCAGAATCGTCAGTTTCAAAACAAACAATAATAGCAATTATTTCGGTAGTTTTATTTTCTTCTTGGAATAAACCTAAAACCCCGCTATTTAGCTACTATCGATAAAAATGCATCAACCTGAACGAGAGAAAAAGAAATATTAGGAGTAATATTACTCTGACTCGACGTGGTTAGCAAATAAATAAACACACCTTTCTAACAGCAAAAGTAAACAAAACAACGATCTACACAGACTACAACTTGAAAATTGACATTGACAGCCTATAGTTTTCTTTTCTATCTATGTTTGATCTGTGTATCCATAATAGTGACGTCATATGGCGCTTACGCTCTTTCGAAAAAAAACAATTTTAAAAGTTAAAATCATGAATGAAAACATTATTTTTATGTTGAATAAAAAAATACGGGTCAAATAATTTTATATTTTCTTCAATTTTCAATAAAAATATCATTTACCATTCGAAATGCAAAGTTGTCACGGAGGTTGTGGGTTCAAGACCCGACTGAACTAGGCGCGTACCGATGGGTCTTCTTTTTAGAGCCTTTGTTTCAACGCCTATACGGTGAAGGACAACGTCGTCGTGATGAAGATCACAAAACCACAAAGTGCGTGAATCGTAAAACGAGGTAGGGCGATAATAACGTACGGTTTAACCCATGGCTTTTAATCCTCTTCCTATCACGCTTAGGGTTAAAAGGCTTGAAAAACGCTTTAAAGTGACAACTTGAACTTCAATTTCCAGCACAAAAACATTATAAAGCGTTGCTCAAAAGTCCCTGTCATGGCGTTCTAGAATACAAAAGCGAATTGAAACTTGCTCAACTGATTTCTCGACAATGTTCAATTTTCGTGCGAAAATAGGTGTAGTTTCGTATAAAATCATAGCTCGTAATCCATTTATATGAGTCAACGCTTTAAGAGCGTTGGGCTAACCGCCTATCACGTTGATTAACTTATTTGATAAGTTGGGCCCACGTTGCACTTTGTAGTTAAAAGCATTTGCTTAATTTCTTCTGAGGAAAAAACAATATTCACATCCATTTTAAAATACTTAACTTATAAGGTAAGTAGGTTTAATATAAATATTTATTAGAAATTATAAATATTACGAATATAATTTATGAATTTAAAATAAATGTCATACATACAAGTCTCCTGTTCGGAATAATTTAATTCGTAGGCAGGCTCAACCGGTTACCGGTTAGTTCACCCATTGCTCTTGTCCCCCAGTGATATTATATAGAAATCTATTCATCACGATGTTGTCCTTCACCGTACGAGCGTTGCGTTGCGTACATAGGCGCTGAAAAAGAGTCCCATTGTTACACGTCCAGTAGCCGGACTCGAACCCGCGACCTCCCGGTTACATCCAAGTATCCGACGAACTGGACCACAGAAGCTCTTTTAAAAAAATCTATGTTTTATTATAACCTTGACTATAATAAAGCTGTTTGAATAATGCATGCACATCCATTAATTACCATGATAGAAAATACACTTCGGATGGACAAGCGTTTTTTTTTTGTTAGAACACAACTCGACATTGTTTCTATGAAATGCGACCTTTGAAAACAATGTCTTTGCCCATGTCAACATGCCTCTCATATAGACACTTCTTTTGTTCTTAGCCTCGTGGTGAGCTTACTCGTGGATTATTCTAGATATATGTACTTACATGGAAAAATATTCAGAGAATACCAAGTAAATAGTGACAAAAACTCAAGACACGTGATAATTTGTGCTCACAGACGTCACACATGGAATTATTAAATTATCCTTGTTTTTTCGCTGTTTTATGCCGCCCGATTCGAGTGATGTCATAATTTAGCTAAAAGTATTACTAATCGTATGAATTTTGGTATATCTGTGGTATAGTATACTCACAAACGCACACTCTCCGCCGCCTAAGGCGTCTTTTACGGACATGCGATGCGCGGCGCGTCGGACGTCCATACATTTTGAATTAACCGTAAAACACCAATAAGATGGAGATGTATAGGCGCCAGATGCATAACCCTGATAGAAGCCTTACGGTGGGAGGAATGGCACTTAAAAGGACAACTATTACTAATTAGGTACTCCGTACTAGTTCCTTACCTAACAAAATAATAATTGTTGTTTTTCATGTTACCGGAAAGTGCACTTACCTTATAATTTAAGTTAATCCTATTCGTATAGACCAAATCTCTTACCTACCTACGTCCCTAAAAAAAGACGTTTTAACAAGTACAAAAGTCCCTTTTTAGGTGAGGTTCATAATATATTTATTGCTACTGTCTGTACCTTATGTTTCGAGTTTCTAGCTACAACGGTAAGTGAATAATGTAGGTTTTGCGTTTCGACATACCTACATGATGATTTCTGTACACATCACTCAATGTATTAATTTATCAAGTGTCAATGCCCTGAAACAAAAGAAAAAATCAGCTTCCTCATACAGAAAGCACAATCAGTTGAAAATATTTTTTGTTTTCGAAGCTGCACCTGCTGAAATATGTTCCTACTCAGTACGGCCTACAGTATACTTTTGTTTAAAAGTGTATTTCCGGATCATCCTGTCGATCATGTGAGGTAATAATAGCCGTGTGGTGACGGCGAATAGAATACATGTGTTACCACCCCAGCCAAACTTTTCCCGTCATGGGGGTCGTAAAAGACGACCGAGGGAGCTCTCCAGAGAACGGGCAGCAGCGCTCTCTGTGAGTTAAACCACAACACCACTGCGATCGCCAACACGCCTGCCAAGCGTGGCGATTACTGGCATTTTCACCCCAAATGACGGATCTCATTGGGGGAGGCCCTCGTCCAGCAGTGGACGTTATGTGGCTGATGATGATGATGCGGTTGCAATGAAAAGTTGCGGTGAGCTCGCGGCGGCGGAGGTTTGCTACAAAACTATCAATCTATTGAGAACTAGTGGACTCGACAGACGTTGTCCTGTCTTAACTATTAATATGAATATCTAGGTTGGCCTGTGCACAGCAGTGGTTGTCATTTTTTTCTTTCATAAGAACCTTCTGCTGTCATTAATAAGCACAACAAAGAAAGAATTAGCGAAATTGGTCCACCCGTTCCGGAGTTATGGAATGACAACAAAAAGTGGCTTTGATTTTTATATAATAGATGTTCCTTTGTTTCCTATGATTTTGTGTCTATAGGTATAATAGGACCTTCTTTGTTCCTTTAAATATTGAAACTCTAGGTTATTTACCTACTTTCTGCTTGATTATGCTGATTCAACAATACAGTTTCCCCACTTGCAATATTATTTCCAGTCATTATCCCGATTTTTCTTAAAAAAAACTATGGTGGGTCTGAAAATTTCGATTAATAGTAAGAAGGCAACTTTGAATGGCGTTTATATAAAAAAAAATATTTATCAACATGAAAGTAATAATGCTCGTAAGTAAGTAAATTCTCATTACTATACACTAAGATACCTATATTTTTTCTATTTCTCACATCTCGAAAATGTCACCTTGTACTTATAATAAAAAACTTTAGCATAGATTTAAGGACCATTATTTAATTTAAAATAATTTTGTTACAAAATAACTAATCGCAGATTTTCTAAAGCAAGACTGTTGCATTAGTGGAATTATAGTTCAAGTTAACAATGCTAATTGAGCTGGAAACTCGTAACATGCACATGCTTCTCACACTGATATTTCTTAAGAAAAGTTCCTATTCCAGATAATATTCCACCTTTCATACTCATAAAAGGAAGCAAAAGTTTCAAGTCTTTAAGTCACGTAGCTCTGAGCAAATGTTTTACACTAACTTTCTACTCATTTCTCTAGAGTAGGTTTAAATTATTAATTTTGAAGGGTATCACGGAATACATTTCTGAAGCAAACTTTGACGGTCAACTACTGTGATATACCTAGTTTGTTTGCAAAAAAAAAAATAACTAAAAAAAAAAGATACTTACTATAGTGTAAAAATTTATAGAAAATTAACGATTTTTAATTTTTTTTGGTGTTGTTTTTCTTATTGCATATGAAAATAGACAAAAAATTACGTTACCCATGTTTTCTTTTCGCTCTGCGTTAAGTTTTTCATTCGAAAATGTTCAATATGAAAATTGGATTTTTCTATTAGTATTAGTTTATCTCATTGAGGACCTACAAAAAAATACTTAGATGCTAACAACATGGCTGCTGTTTGCGATTTTTATAAAATGTATGGTCTCTTTTTATATTTAAATAAAATGTGTGGTTGCCTAAACATCAAAGAAGAAAAAAGTGAATAAGTATCGTAAAATTGACGTCCTTGTAGGTAACAAGGACATCAAATAATCAGGATGTTATACGTAATATACATAATAATAAGGGAGCTCTACTTTTTTGGAAAAATATCTAGGTTATCTAATAATTTAAGCAATATCATCCCGCGGTATTTCACTAAAGGTCACATGCCCCCTACACAATACTATTATTTTAATCCGATAATTTAAAATAAGATAGAAATAGTCTCTTTTTAATAGAAAATATTTCCAATGAAGTGTTTTCATGCTTTGTAAGCGGTGGTGTTTGTTTTTTTCTCTGAGACTTATTGATTGAAGTCCCACTGAAAGTCTTACTGATTGACGTCTGACATACCTAAGCCAAATTAAAAAAAAATAGCACGGAGTTTTTTCTTACATTATTTCCCGTCTGATGCTGTTTTACATTTTATTAATTTTCTCAAAATATGTGACTGAAAATTATAATAAATATATAGTACTGATGAGGATTGAAAGTTAACGAAACTGTATTTTTAATTGGGGTCTTGGGATTTTTGAAATATCGTCAATTTTATATTTCTTATTTACTAAGGGCCTTACTAATAATAAGCAGATTTGTGTGGTTTGTATAGTCACGAGTGGGCTGTGACTATACCCGGTGAACAATATTGAGTACCTAGTAACTATTAATTTATTACTAACTTTAGGTAATAACAAATATCAAGATATTGCCCTTCCGGATACAAACCTCACAAATCTGCTTATTTTGTTCTCCAATCCTTGACTGGTGACTTAGTAAATAAGAAATATACAATTGACGATACATATTTCAAAAATCCCAAGACCCCAACAATAAAATATGTCTGTGCGTGTTTCATTAAAAAAATATTTAATAGTTATTGTTATTATTACTACCATAATTATGCTCATTACACAATGTATTGAAAACATATACATGTTTTTTTGTTGTTGCGATCCTAAGACACCTCAGAGGTGCAGCCAGCATATCAATGCCTTAACAAGATGACACCACGCTTCCTGTCCTCAGCAATGGTCCTGGCCTCGCACCAACTCACTCCTGCGGCTCGCAGTTCACGGTACGGCGCCATATTTGAACGGGCTCTGTCTGGAGGTTTGGAGTACACCACCCGAAAGCCACACTGTGATTGTGTGACCTGAGGGTTTATTTTCCTATTTGATATATTATTAAAAGACTTATTTTTGCAAAAGTCAATTATTTATTCATGTATTTAAATATAGCAGTGTATGTAATAGCTGTTATTCTTGCAAGTAATGAAAGGCGGGCCTCTAAGGAATATTCGGGCCAGCAGCATAATTCACAAGTTATAAATATCCTTACCCCGTTAAGGGACCACGTACAACCAACGTAATTAAAACAGTATTAAATACCAAATTATGGTTACCTATTAGGAATACGGAACTACCCCAATCGGTGCAAATGGGCCCTTAAGATCAACCCGAGTGCGTACCTTGAACTGTTGTTTCATGAAAATTGGCAGTTGAAGCGACATGAAAGTCGAAGGTCAAATTACGTACCGGGATAATCCCAGCCCTGTTCCCGCAACTGTGGCTCGTGTTAGAGCCAGGATCTACAACGGCATTCAGTATAGATCAGAGCTCAATCAGTGATGATGGGCTAGATCCCGAGGGAAGCCCAACCTTCTAACTCGGATCCCGCGAAGTAATTAAACTAAGGTCGGTACAGAAATAAATGGAAATATTACAATTGGCAAAATTACAGACCTCCGGAACAGAAACGATTTGATTATGTAATTAAGAACGATTACATTTTTTTTACTTATCTATATCCTAACTTCTTTATAACTTCGTTGTTGGGTCAATTTGCCTCTATTTATGTAAGTATGTATAACAGTATGTAGGTACATTCTTATTCGTTAGCATCATTGATTACTTTATTATATCTATACTGTTCACGTAAGTTTATCTTATTACTAAGAGCGGATGTGTGGATTTCTCTATCCGTCGGGTTTTGGCGGAACACCAGCGCCACAAGTAACTGTGGCATTATGCTGAGTCGGGATCCTTTTACTAGCGTGAGAGCTAGCACACGCTCAGTACTAATCACTACAAGTTGGAGCGCTTGTTCATCTGTCTAATCACTGCAAGCCGCACCGCTTGTTCCTGTTCTTTTTTGTTGTTCTATTTTATATTTTTGATTGTTGTTGTTATTTTTAATTGTGTTTCTTTTATACTTTTAGTGTGTTAGTTCTTAATCCATACACACATAGTTAGCAGATGTTGTATAGATTATAAGATGTCTTATAACCAATAGGATCGATGTGCGTTTTTATTTCATCACCTATAGCTTATACCTAGACCTACAGTGAGGTAGTAATGTTTAAAAAGAAAATTTGTGCGGAACAAGTAACTCTCTTTTCTTGTCATTGGAAGACCTTGCCACATCTCCTTTATAACAATGAATATTTTAAAGAAAAAAGAATAAAATTCAATCAGTACCTACTATGCGCCCGTACTAATATTAAAATTTTCTCTCGATTTATCTGGTCTTTTCACGGGACCACCTTGATTTCTTAATATTACCACCTTTGAAATATATTCCTTCCAAAATAAAAATAATCATGATAATCGGTTCATAAACGTCAAAGTTATCCGCGAAAAAGCACAGAAAAAAGCATATAACTGTACGGTCGAATTGAGTAACTTTTTCTTTGTCGCTTAAAAATAATCATCAAATTCGATCGATTGATCACACAATACTACTTCGTTGGCGCGCGCCCTAATACCATAATATATAGAGAGCCTAAGCGACAATTGGTGAAACACCTACCACGTTGTATTACAGTATATTATTGTTTGTATGCTAAAATTAACTTTCTTTATATTTATACAAAAAAAAAATACATCGAATACTGTTTTTATTTGGTATTAAAGGCGTGAATAGGTAATTAGCGTTGGTTGTGTTCGTATGTAAATCTTCAGCGCCAAAAACTATATTCGCAAAATAAAGTTACCTCGCATTGTGCTTATTTAAACATGTCAAAATTTTCATATTATCACATTATTAATGGGTGTTTCTTAATGAGGAGGCGAGTAGATTCAAAGCCACAAGGGACCTATTAATTAACTCGATATTCATCACAACATTATAATAATTATGAAGAATATCACATACATATAGCGTCTACGGCCCAGTCGTCAGGCAACTTGGACTTGGAATTTAATCTGCTTAACTGGACGTGTACCAGTGCAACTCTTTTTCAGAGCCTATTATGCAAAGCATACATACACTTTACGCCTGTCTCCCAGAGGGGTAGGCAGAGACTACAGATCTCCATTTGTCACGGCCCTGACATACCTCTTTCGCTTCATCTACGTTCATACATCTTTTCATACATGACCTCCGGTTTCGAGTACTTTTCTCGCCACTTTCCGCCAGGACATCACCAATCTGGTCAATGTATGTTCTTCTGGGGCGACCTCTACTCACTCGGCCCATTACATCATCCATATAAATCTCTTTCGTTAATCGACTTTCCTCCATTCTCTCCATATGCCCAAACCACCGAAGCATGCCCTTTTCAATCTTAGTCACTACATCTTCTTTCAAACCGCAAATTTCATTTCGAATGCAAAGCAATTCTTATACAGTAAAGAAAAACATCGTGAGAACCCATATACCACAAATTATGTGAATTCTATAACGGCGTTAGGTTCACCCCCAATCACATTTAAATACGGCTACTCCGTTTTAAGATTAAAAGACGTGAAGGCGTTCATTTCATTATTTATTTTTATCACCTACATTGCCTTCCCACTTCCTCCTCTTAAGCCTCTGCGCCTTTGTACATGTTCGGCGTAAATTGGCTCAGAAACCTTAATTTACCTCAGCCTATCTTTGTCCTTTAAGCATAATAACCTTTCCTAATCCTTTAATTAAACCTCTTATTTGTTAAACGTACGAACACTTATTTATTAAAATCTTTGTTGAGTCAACGTCCAGCAGTGGACGTTATGTGGCTGACGATGATGATGAAAGTTTTGTTATTATTATTGATTCTCTAGTATTCTTAAATTCCTCTCTAGTATTCTAAAATCCTCCCTTATTACAAATGACAATGTCGTGGAAAAGGAAAGGCCAAATTATAGAAAATTACAAAACAGAAGTACCGGTTGCATATTATTCAACTTTTGTCATTACTCGTTGTTGGTACAGGAGGAGGCCTTCCTAAATTTCCTAGTCTTCTTTTATTTCTGGTAGTGTGTTATTAAAAAAAAATAGCCCGTCTGTTGAAACCTTTCGATTGGCCTGATAAAGTTTATGAACATCGTATTACGGGTTCGATTCCCGGTTCAACTGTGTAACTATTTAAAAAACTATAGTTGATGATATGATGAGTTTCAATTAAAATAATGTTTTTATTTATGTTCCATCAACAATATTAAAGATACTTTTCCTCCACGTGGCATGGTCGTGGGCCGCAATGTATTATACGTCGTAACTATGCAGGTAGGTAGTACCCATAATAGTTACTTTATTTCCAGCTATGGCTAACAAAATTAGGCTGTGTACTTAGAAGGTTCAGTGAGAAGGTCAGATATTCCCGGAATAAAATGTCCCAAATCTAGTGGAATTTTCAAGGTAAAATAAAAGTTTCGCGACTGGAGCGCGCCTCGCTGAAAATAATACTAAGGGTGGGTACTAATAATGTACAGTCGACCCAAAATCTACAACCTTAAGTCTACCACCCTAAGGTTGAAATTCATATAAATTCCATTAGACAGTAAGCTTAGTTGTTTACTTGTCAAAATATAACAACTCTATTGAAGTTTTACTAGCACTGGAAGTATCATCAAAACCGATAGACCAAGTTCTTGGCGGCCTACCGTACATCACAATTCCTATTTGTGTTCCACCCCAGAGGAATTCATTATTATCAACATAATTCGGTAGCCCAAAAAACAACTGTTCACTTTTACTTTTGAAGTGGCCGTTTTGTTCCAGTTCTATTACTATGGTTCCAGTAGGGCTGTTGGTCGGCTTGATCGTGGTGGAGACACAAGTTTGTCGGGTCGGACGCCGCGCGCACGCCGTCGCGGCCTATAGTCGGGACGGCTTGCGCGCGACGATCGGCTCAAAGTTTCGCCCCTACGCCCTTCAGGCAGGCAGGGCATGGGATGGAGGAGAGTCGTGTTCACTTTTGACCAGGTGACTGTCAAGGACTAGTTGGTCAGGGCATCCTGCCTCTAGGACGATTCTTATTGCGGAGATCGTGATGGATGAGCTAAGCATTTAGCGTGCATCTGAGAGGTTTTATATATATTTAAGAGTATTTACGTGAGCCCATAGTACAAGGTATCCTAGTTTGGAGTAAAGTGACTGTGTGTGAAATGTGATGTGATTTGATTGCGGCATTTTTTGTCGTTCTACTTCTGGCACTGGCTGAAAATCAGCGCTCCGGGTTGCGAGCCCCAGCACATGCTGAGCCAGATGCCGTGTGAGAATTGCGACACATATTTCTATAACACAACGTCTCAGTATTATCACTGGGAATACTGTAAACACGCCTAGAAATGTCAAAATATATATCCCCCGGTAGGTCGCGGTAAAATGACAATAGTTACGGGTTACGTCGCTCTGCAGCTTTTTGTGATGCAACGACGCAGGGGCAACCCCTGTTGTTTTGAGTTAAACACGCTTGATGAACCGTGGGCATTTGCTTAGCAAGTGCCTTTACTTATGCCGCTATCGGTAATAAAAGATGCGAGGTGTATTTATTGTTGTTATATTATTATAATCTAAAACAACAACCACCCGGCTAGGTGTGAAACCAAATGCTTAAATATTACTGAACACTTAAACACCAAAGTAATTTCCATACCACATGGTCTTTATTTTCAATCGTTCGTTCTAAATTGTCTGTCGATTTTGTACATTAACATGATAATAAAAAATAATTTCTAGCCATTTCCAGAAAAAATGGGTTAGATTTGCCATTTAGAGAAAAAGCTATTTATAAACACTTACATGTAATATTTTTGCCGACTTATACATACACTTCATGTCCCTAATAAGTACCTACCTGCGTATGTAAATACCTATGTTTGTTTAACAAAAAGGGTCTATAAAGGTTTGGCCGTGACCCGCCGTTTGGTTTATCCCTTTCCGGTGACAATTTAGGTATAAATTATAGCCTACGAAACTTACAAAATAATGTGGCTTTCTATTCTTATACCAATAGTAGAAAGGGTACAATTCTTAGCTTTGGGCGAAAAATAATGATATTTAAGTGGTCTTGAAGCTCGGTCAGTAATTAAGCACACATTCCCATGAAAATAATGCGATGATATATCTTTATATCATATTTTCTTCGTATATTGCGTAACTAATTTTCAGAAACAGTTCATTAGATCCACAGATTACTCCAACCATCACCTAATTATATTTTCACTATCTCTTTATAATAATAGACTAGACGTAAGCTACAATTTGGCCTATTTGTATTATACCAGTGTATGAGCTTTATTGTATTGTAAACTTTCGTTAAAATTCCATCAATAGTTTTGCCTTCCGTCTATCAATCCAGTCAAAATTAGTGATAAACTGCAAGACCACTGACTGAACCAAAAGAGAAACTTTTCAATTTGGGTCACTAACTACAAAAATATTCCGCAGACCGTTCGGTAATACACCCATAGAAGAACACGAACTTTGTTTACTCCCCGGATATTTTAAAAGCATTTGAATACCTAAGTACACATGACCCTACTTACGAAGGTTGGGTGGTCAGCTTCGTTAAAAATTGGGATGTTACAAATTTGCAAAAAAAAACTCAAGATCACATTGGAATGGCTTTTTTAGTTTAAGGGCTTCGTACTTGGCTTGTGATCGAGAGGTCGCAGATTCGAGACCGGCTGCAAGACGTGTAAGAATGGAACTCTTTTTTTAAAGCCTATCTATGTACGCAACGCAACTCTCATACTGTGAAGGAAAACATCTGATGAAACCCGCAGACTACAAGATGTGATTAAGGTGTGGTGAAGCCTGTAATGGCGATTAAAAGGCGTGAAATTTATTTAGTATATGTTTTAATTTAGTTTCGCATTGTTTATTAGATTATTATACGAATGATCGATCATGAATGATGAACTTATCGAGAAGCTCAGCTGCACTGCCGGCTGCTTCATTATGATGGATCATAAGCTATGCAGACGATATGGTGCTGTTCCTGTCATCGATCAGAGCTCTTTGAAAGTTTGTTGCCATTACAAGAGACGTACGCAGCAATTGTGAACTCAGATATAAACATAACAAGTACCTACGTAAAAACTCTATAATAAAAAATGAGGCACACGGCAAAATGAGGCAATCAAACGAGCGCAAATGTCATGGTGTTGTGTCAAAAGTGGATGAAATTATACTTGAAATTATATATTTCATGGCAGACAAACATGGAGACGGGATCCGTAATAAAACAGATTTAAAAAAACAAGTTTTTACTTAAATACCTAAAAAGTCAGACAAATTAGGCTCAGAGAGACTTCACGTATATTTTTCAGGCTATTCTTAGCAAACCCTTTCATTTGATTCAATTGATATTTGATTTGTGTGACACCGAATTTTTGCTCTTCACGCCTTTTAACCCCAAAGCAGTATAGGCACTTGCGATTCAAATGCCCACGATTCACCAAGCGTATTTAAACCAACATGACAGGGGTTGAGCTGATCCCCGTTATAGGTTTTACACACCTTTTGGTATGCGGGTTTCATCAGGTTGTTGTCCTTCACCGTACAAGCAACGCGCGTTATGTTCATCTATTATATACAAATCAAAGCCACTTTTCGTTGTCACGGCATAACTCCGGAACGGGTGAACCAATTTCGCTGATTCTTTCTTCGTTGTGCTTACTAAAGCAGAAGGTTCTTATGAAAGAAAAAAATGACATCCACTGCTGAGCACAGGCCACCCTAGATATTCATATTAATAGTTAAGACAGGACAACGTCTGTCGAGTCCACTAGTAAAAGATAAATACTGAAAAAGAGTCCCATTGGTACACGTCTAGTGGCTGGACTCGAACCTCCCGATTACAAGTCAAGTATCCGACCAAGTGAACCACAGACGCTAGATAATAATATAGATCGGTATAATAATATCTAATTCATGGTTTAATAATGCCTCCCAAACGCAAATTATATCCTATCGTTTAGGCCACCCTTGCGTCGTCGCATATTTGAAGTATTAAACAACATCATCATCAGCCCATGATACTTGTCCACTGCTAAACATAGGCCTCTCCAATTGCACGCCACTGTGATCTGTTTTCGGCTTCTCGCATCCAGCTATCTTGCGTATATCATCAGTCCACCTTGCCTGAGGGCGTCCTACACTCCGTTTGCCGAGACGCGGTCTCCACTCGAGAAATCGTTTTCCCCAACGGTCATCGGTTCTACGGCAAATATGGCCGGCCCACTGCCACTTCAGCCTGCTAAAACGATGAGCTATGTCAATGACTTTGGTTCTCTGTCGGATCACTTCATTTCTGATTCGATCCTTCAAAGAAACGCCGAGCATAGCCCTTTCCATAGCACGCTGTGCGACTTTGAGCTTGTGGGCCAGCCGTGCCGTCAGTGTCCACGTCGCAGCTCCGTATGTCATTACAGGTAGGACACACTGATTGAAGACTTTTGTCTTCAGGCACTGTGGGATCGCTGATGTTGTATTTTTCTTTTACGACAGACAAGTGCGGGATTCTTCACAATACTTACGACACGCAATCGTATTTTAGTCTGTACGTGAGCCTATACAATACGAGTGTAACATAGCTGCCTATCACGACATTTTTATTCCACTCATATGACGTGTCACGAGGATGAACCGACAGAATTTTGTATGTAATATTACGTATGTATGTATGTAACATACCTACTTAGTAATCCGTTCTTAGTCGCTTGTCTGTCTGTCTGTGGAGAATTTAAGAACTTATACGTCGACAAAATTATTAACTGAAAAATTATGACGTAATATTTTTGTAACCCTTAATCAGACAAGTTTTTCTGATGGATTTTGGACGCTATTGACGTTCGTTATTGTAATTACCGACTCCATCACATAAACCCGGGTGATGTTTATCATAAAATCTAGCTTTTAAGTACAATATGAAATTATTGTTTACTGTTTAAATAGGTATGTGCCCTGTAGTGTTACCCTCACATCATTATTCTGTGATAACTTCTCTGAAATCTACAGATAATTCCAGTGAAGACATTCAATAAGGTTCAAAGCATGTGTTGGCCAATATACTAGCCTTTGTTTGATTAAGGGTTAAATAAAATAGCGAAGGATTTAGGATCGAGACAATAGTTTACGATATCTCTGTACATTGCACAACACTAATCACCGGTGGCGTCGTTAACATATGAAGTTTGTTGACCGCATCCCTAGTACCGTTTTGGTGGTACGGTCAACAATAAATCAAAGTACCGAAATATATTGAAATTGCTAACAAACTGTTAAATTGTGTAAAATTCGACTTATAATCGATGAAAAGAGTCTTAATCATAAAGCAAACCGAGTAAATTTCGTTTTTAAAACTATATCTATAGATAGATCAGCACATAGTATAAAACAAAGGCGTCTCCCACTGTTTGTCTCCATGTCTGCTTAAATCTTTAAAACGGTTAGGTTAGGTTAGATGCGGTTTTCTTTAATAGGCGGAGTGGTTCTTAAGGAAGATTTATATAATGTATATGGTACATGCCTATAATTAGGAGGAACACTATTTGCCGGGACATCCAGTCACAATAGGTAGGTATTGCTTAACAGTCAAGTATTCCAGGAAGGGAAATATTGGTGTTGATTTTGAGAAGTCGAACCCCGCTACAGCACCCACACCTCGCCCTTTATAAAATCTTTGGGTTGTTTCATAGAGTTTGAGAGATTATCTACAAAATAAAAGTTAACCTAGCCATTTACAGAAAGCCGGAATTTTCTCGCTCCCCCAATAATTGGCTCTACTGTAGGGGATCTTCATTTTCACATGCCAATAATACGGTCTACCGCTCTAAGGTTGGGACTCACATAAATGTCATCAGAAATGAACCTTCATTTTGTACTTGTCTCAATATAATAACTACCTTATTGATGTTTTCGTGACACAGGAAATATCATCAAAAGTGATAGACTACATTTTTGTCCGACCGTACTTAAGTGGGACAAGGATACTTTGGCGAATGGCTACAAAGTTTGGCACGCAATATAAGCTAATCGAGTCTTATTTTTGATGGCTAATGCTCCATCCACCAGAAAAGAAAGAAATACCTATGAAAAGAAATTACGGGGCATTACAACGATTTATATTTCCGTTCGTTTTCTTGTACAATGGCGATTAGTTACGCACATTTTGGGGGCAAAACATAAATATTTACTCACCTACAAATAAATAGAAGTGTTAAACATTTTAACCAAACAAATCGCAGTGCAAACAGATAACGTAATCACTTAAAACAAATAAAGACGTGTGAATAATATATCCTGGCATTTTTAACTAAATACACTCATTCGTTTTAATCCCAAAGCGGTGTAGGCACACTTTGCTATGTATTTTCAACTACTTATGTGTACATATATTTTCCTATTTTTTTAACTCAACTAGTTGATGTCACATGTTACACATTAGGTAACCTTACTGGAGTTGTGCACCCAATGTCACCCGAAGATAATGTGGCTACACAGCGGAAAGTATTTCTTCAATTGATTAAGTGTTTTTTAATTTAATTGTGTTAAGAATAAAGGTTTCAGGTTCCATATCGGTCAGGGCCCAGCTTCAATTCATTATCTTATCATAAATGGCACAAAAGCGAATGAGAGTCCAGAGTAGGGCGGAATTTAATTTTGACCAAGTAAGCCCCAACAGCCATGATAGAATTAGTAAACTATTCAGCGTCATATCTAGATTGGTTTTGGTCAAAACATTAGGGATAATTAAAGTGAGATTTATGTGTGAGCGCGTGTATGTGTTTCTATGTGAGTGTGTGAAACAAATGTCGAGAAAGACATCCTTATACAGTAATTACAAGTAACGCGATACAATATTCGGCCTACAATTTGGAGCTCGTTTTCCTAATGGTAGCTTTGGTTACTTATTTAATTACTTTTTCAGTATGTTCTTGTACAATTGGTGTACAATAACAAGGAAAACACTATACTAAAACGTTCGACAAACAAAATCAAAACGATTAATAAAATATACTTACCTACTTACTTCTTATTTCATTTTGAGGCACTTCAAAAGGTAGAAAGCTTGCGGAAAATATGTTGAAAACCTATTGTGTGCTTACGTGCATTATGTATTGAAGGAAATAATTGTATTTTTAGACACTTTACCTTGGTGTATCAAATAAAGGGCATTCATTTTATTTTCCTGTTGTAGCAGCTGTAGCTTCGCTAACTGGTCTCTTGACTTGGCAAGGTTGTGCCTTGGGTATAGGGATATAGGGTGGAGCCAAGTCAATTAGGTATTCAGAGTTTTATTTAACAGACCAGGTATAATGCATCTGGAACCCATCTACCAATATTCATGCAATAGGCCCAACTGCTGACGGTTTTTATACTAACTCAACATTGTTCACCGGGTATATAGGCACGAATATAGTCAAAGACAAGCTCGAGCTTACCAGTTGCATGCGTCGTGGTCACGACTGGATTGACTTACAATAAAAATATGTAGAGCACTGTACTTCATACAAGTAGGCCGCTACAGATCTTCTGCTTTTTCAATCTTTGGTTAATACTGGAGTTTTAGAGAAGGATCGCATTTTTTTTTGCATAAGTACTTAGGACGATAGGATTGGCGTAGTCGCATAGTGACTACAGCCCCTAAAAATAAAAAATAAAAAAGGTACATAGGTATACAGGTTGCTCCGGAAATACCCTTTTAAGCCCAATTCTAAACTTCGACCTCTCTGTACAAAACCTCGATCAAGCTGATTGTGTTTTTTGTATGAAGAGGTCGGGTTTTTTGTTGAGGCATTCACAGCCGCTGAAACGGCCCAAGTAGGGTCTGTAGAAACATTGGACTTCAGCTAAAAGCGTATTTCCGGATCAGGCTGTAGAGTCCTTTATTCTGGGGTTCTGAAAGACGAAAGTTCTTTTGAAATAGGTCCTGTATTTTAGGAGCCTGTTCAAAACATACAAACAATCAGGTAGGATGGTGGTCAAACGCTTCTTCATAGTGATTAAAAAAAAAACAAAGATGTGTTTCCTTTTTATAATACCAATACTAAAGAGATCAATTATATACTATGTAGTATGTAGGTATTATTATAATACAAAAAAAAACAAACTGGAAATACTCGTGGTCTCGTGTTCGTATACAAGATGGGGCCTGTAACACGAGCAATAAATTGGAGTATAATCTACACCTCAACCTTTACTAGTTACTTTGATGTGGTCCGGATATTTCAAAGTAGATACGTTGTTTCGGAATAAATTCGGTTATAAGTTAATACCCACAATAAATATAACTAACATTGCGATGTCGTTGTGAGACGTCAACTAAATGTCCGTAAAGAACGTTTTGAAAAGGAAGCAATGTTTTCTATATTTCGATGTTGAATGTCTACTATGTTCTACTGGGATATTAATAGTCATAGCTTAAAATAGTTGGTTAATATAATTACATTGTTTGCTGCGTTGATAAGAACGGCCGTGCACACTGATCGCATTAATCACAACAACTCATGACAGGAAAAAACCAAAGCGCATCAACGAAAAATAATAAATTATTCGAAACCTGGGGCAGCCTGCTTTTAGTCGAGCCATTTATTTAAAAAAAAAGAAATCAAATAAGGCTAACAAATTACACTGAGTACATACGTAATTTTTGGCGGATCATACAAACAAGTAGGATGTTTCAAAACGCTCTTATAGTAAAGGAAAAAACATCATGAGGAACCCGCATCGTATTTATCGTGAATCTTATAACACCACGTATCACATAGGATTAAATACGCCTGGTGCAATGTGGGCGTATGTTGCTGAGCGAGTATCTACCTTCTTAACCTGTCTCGCTCTGTGATAAAAGCGTATGTGTCCTTGTATGTAAACGATTATACTACTTATTGGATGATTTATGAAAACAATGAATGAATAAATATACCAACTCTTTGTTGCATACTGCATCAAACTTCACTTTACAAATTCCACATTACAAATTCCACATTAAAAATTGACAATGTTAATAATGGAAAAGATTATCGCTAAGAGCGATGTCTTTCGGGTGACCCAAATAGAAAAATAGAAGATGAAATTATACAAGTTTAGAATTTACACGGCAGTTAACGGAAATATGTCTAATTACAAAAATCACGACTAATACACAGTTCTCTTAATGCAGAAATGACCAAAATAAAAACACTGTTTGCTTTTACCCGAATAAGATGAAATAGAAATAAATATTACCAACCTAACAAAGTAAAGCAAAACTAACTACATACCCGCATATTTGTCCTTTGAAGTCAGTGTCTATGGAGCAAACGAAACATGACGTCTTTTCATAAATTGCGTATTTCGTTTGGGCTCGTGATTGGGGTCTTTGTTATGTCAGGCCAAAAAAGCTCTTTGATGAGATTTATTCATAATCAATTAGGTATAATTTGTTTTGCGGAGAGTGCTGACTTTAGACTACATATACCGATCTTATGGCAGGTATTCTAGAAGTTATAGAATTCTTTGAAAACTTACAAATATCACAGGGTACTATAACATACGCTTTGTATATTTCAGGAGGTAAGCTGTTTATAGAATTTTGGCACAGAAGTTCTATAAACGTGCGCAGAATATCAATGAGAGGTTTATAGTTCTTTGACTGCAATCAAACATCTCTATAGTATAAATAATTTTGTAGGTATGTCAGTATACTTTACATACAAGTGGCATGGAGAGAGTAGATGAAAATCGATTGAAGATAGAGATCGCCTCAGAAGTACATGTTGTATCGACCATATTGGTGATGTCCTGGCAGAAGGTGGAGTGAAATGTACTCGAAACCGGATGTTTGAATGTACATGAAGCGAAAGGGCATATCCCTTTCGCTTCAGGACCGTGACAAATGGAGATCTGTAGTCTCTACCTACCCCTCTGGTAGACAGGCAGTGTATGTATGTACGTATAATTGGCATTATCGTTCAATCGTACTACCTTCCGTTTATTAGTTTCCAAACGAAAGGACATTTGTAAATGTTTCTTCCTCGGCCTTGAGATGAGTTTAATTTCTTAACACTTGTGTCAAATTCTGAAACAAGACCCAAGTACTATTCAGATATGTTTTACGCTTTGTCTGCCTCTTATGTCAAGTGTTAATAAGCTGGTTGATTGCTACGCTCAGAATATTGGCATTAAATGTTTTGAAGCCACCCGAAGGCATTTTATGAGGGCGTTCAAAGAACAGGGTAGTAAATCAGCAGCAGGATATAAAAGCTGTAGGCTTAGTATGAAAAGGGTAATTTATTTGAAGACACTTTTTTAGATTTCAGTATCGCCAGCTGCGAGTAGTAAACGTTATTATAAACGAATGAATCGATATAACAAGATCGCTCGTTTTCTCATTGCTCTCTCTGCACTAGAAGCGTAACCTCTTCCATTCACATAACGACAAAAACATCCGAATTTGATTAAAGCCTAATTTTTTATTTAATTAATTTTATTTAAATAAGGATCGATTTCACTGCACCGTCTTTGACTTGGCTGTAAAAATCGACCCCAACTACGACAAGTTACTCTAATGACGTTGTGAGAGAGATCTCTAAATACGAATGCTATTTATTTCCGATTCGGACTTTAACTATAATGCCTATTCAATATGTTCAAATAAACATTTAATCTTTCCTATTTATAACAGTATAAGGGCGGAAATTTATACCGTTTTTTTTTAATTATTCACTTCACTTTCAAATACGACAATTCTGTGATAAAATATTACAGATATCATAATAGGTAGGCACTTTATTATTAGAAGTACTTATTTTTCCAACGTTAGAAGTGTAGTGGAATTATGTTGTGCCCTGGTCGAACAAACCTAAATATCGATAGGCATAATTTATATAATACTTTTACTTAAGCCTCTAAAGTCCCTTTTAAGTAAGCAGTAAGCATATTGTTTACGGGTTGAAATTCATGAATGTCGGCGTGAGAGCTTTCCACGGAAATTCGTGCTAAATAAGGAAAATTATAAGCTTGTAAAGTCGCATTGAAAAGTTAGTGAAAATTTTATGCAAAATTGTATGGCAACATCCACTATTATGTGGAAAGTACCTACTGTATTTCAACCTCAATAATAATAATATTATTATAATGTCCAATATTCAATGGTAATAATTTACGAACTTTTCTATTAAGAAGTAAATTTTGATAAGGAAATTTGGTAAAAGGGTTTAAAGTTCAGCCGGAGGGGAAGTGATATACTTAAGGTTTTTATTTAATTAATTAATTACTTATCTCTTAATTCTGGCTGCGTAATTACTTTGAGCTTGAGTAGAATATTTTAAGTGGCTTTGTGAATTGTATAAAAACACGTATTTTAGAAAAAAATATGCATTATGAAATCATCTCGCAAAAACACATAGTATATGCTCCCCTCGATTACATTAGCTTAGTAATAATTTTAAACTAAAGAATAAAATAAAAACATATATTTCGGTAAATACGATATTCACAACAGACTTTTATATACACATTATATTTAGCATACTAGGGGTAAGAGAAAAAATTGAAGTAAGGTCAAAAATTGGTATCTGAATCGGTTTTGCAGCTCGACTGTTTTACACGTGCTTGAATTTCAAACTTTGCTGTACGAAAATTTTAATAAATAACTGTAAATTCATTTATAACTGTTTCCGTCAGTGGTATATTGAGAAACTTTGAAAGCCTATGCTCCCCGCTCCCCGCTCCTTGCACACACGGCGTCGGTATTTTTATATTAAATACCAAACATGTTACATCCCTTGCAGAGATTATACTGAACATATTTCGTTTGATGTTCCTCCGTATCTACCCCTCTTAACCCTTTCATTGACAGTTAACGACTATAGCCGTAATAACAATAAAAGTCCTATTGTGTCTGGTTCTGGATCAGCGAAAGACCTATTTCGGGTGTAAAAAGATCGCAAACAGTGATCTCAGGAATCTCTTTTAGTAGTGATAAACATTAACGACTCTGAGTTTTTTTTTTATTTAATCTCTGTGTTTTGTTTATGTCTCTGTATTTGGTTTTGTATATTAATAGAATTGTTTATGCAACTAAATCAGTGGTAAATTGTTTCAAACCGATATTTGACTTTATGTAATTTTTTTTTTTAATCACTATGAACAAGCGTTTGACCACCATCCTGCCTGATGTTAAGCAGCGATGTGGTCTACGATGGAGCACACTTGTTCAAGGTACTTATTCACCCGCGACTTGAAGACCTTCAAACTATACTGCGCAGGAAACACAGACTCCGGCAAGTCGTTCCACATCCTGGCGGTACCCACTATGAAAGTGGACGCAAACCGTTTGGT